>VWZI01010178.1:241323-258188 GCA_013396835.1 Psilopogon haemacephalus
TTTTTTAATGCAGTAGTAGGACTTTGGCACTATAAACGACCCCACGATGATGCTCCATGAGAGTACTTCTCACTGTGCCTCTGAAGCGTGGTTTGAGATTTGGGAGCCACAGCACACTGTCTCATCCCAGACAAGAGAACAACTTTTCTTCCATTTTCGGCCAGCATTTCCTCTTCAACACCAGGACAGCGCAGCTGAGGAGTATCCCTGCAAAATTATAAAAGCAACATGTTATTTTTGAAGGCAGGATGAAGGCAAGAAGTGCAAGCACCCACTCAGGCTGGAGCTGCATGCAGCAGGCACAAGGCAGCTCTCTTTTGCCATCCTCCTCACCCAGCCAGTGGCAGTGCTTACCACAGCCTGGCCTAACCCATCATTTCACACTCTTTGTGAATGTTGCTACCAGGTCTATTATTTCCTACAGAAGTAGGGAGCTTTGTCTGGCATCTGCAAGGCAGAAAGCAACGTGGCTGAGTCTGATAAAAAGGCACTCCCAACACCAAAGGCACAAGTCCTCCCCTTGTGGCCTCCACCATCCTTGTGACCTGCTCCTTCTGCCTCGCTGCAAAATTTTAATTGCCACATTGGGTTTTGCATCCATCCCTGCAGCCTTTCGTTGTGTTACAGCTTGGGTCTCCAGTGCAGCTCACTGGGTTCAGGTGAAATGGCAAATCATAGGTACTTCAGCCTCACTCCTTGTAAAAGCTTCAGGGTGACCAATGTTCCGCAAAAAAACACTGATCAGTTCCACAAGGACTTCATGACGGTGCCTCGGAGCTCAACATCACTAACAGGAAGAAAATTTACAGCAGAGAAGGTGGTCGGGGAAAATATGTTTCTGAGAAAAAAAAACCCCAAAACCCAAAATATCTGGGCTAAGGAAGTACTGATGTTGGGAAAATCCCACAGGGAGACCATGCTGTGAAGAAAGGCAGTGATAGCTGCTAACCTCTCTGGCGCTGTTCTCATGTCTGAGCTGCAAATTGCTGTATTTAATTTAGGACCAGCTTCTGTTGGTCAGGCTCGTACAAACGGGTCAACAGACCTAATTTTGGCCTGTGCTGTTAGAAGGCAGGAATATCTCTGTTGATGGGAAGGCAGCCAGAGCATTCTCTCGATAAAGCAGTCGGGCCTCCTAACAAGAGGAAGATGAAGCTTCATTACACAGCCTGGAGCACCTCAGTGATGGCTTCAGTAAACCCTACAGCAGCCATTCAACATCTTGAAGACCTTGGCACCCTGCAGTGACAAGTCTCCTAGCCTCACTACTCAGGAAACCTGACATGCTCTGTGGAATAAATCCAGATTTGTCAAAAGCTTCATAAGTATGCATGCTGAACACTGAAAAATGTTCACTCTAAACTATGAACATCAAGAAGAGAAAATAGCAGCACCACAAATATCAAAGGGATGTGTTTCTACTCAACCTAGCGAAAGTTTCATGTAATGACTGTGCCTGTGCCAGAGCCAAGAGGAGGGGGAGAAATGCCTTGTCAACTCTTCAGTCCACCTCTTATGTGCAGCCAGGACAGTGCCACAACCCCTCCACGGTACTAGAGAAGTATGTTAGGAAGAAATCAGGCTTTCATAGGACAGCAGGGCAGAAACAAGGTCTCCATCAGGTCTTATGCAGTCTATGCTTTTGAGTCATACCCTGGATGTTACTAAGGTAGTACCTTGTTAATATAGCACCAGAGTTTTAGATCAAAGTCATGTAAGATAGGCCTTGTGAAGATAAGAGTGAAAGCTTGTCCAGAAGGAAGAAAGAGCCAGTAGGTAAGATTTTTCCACGTGTCTCATCAGTGTAAAGTATAAAGCTTCCAGCTTTGGTGTCACAATGCCTGTGGCACTGCCTCTGTGCAGGCACTGAAGAGCAGGTACTTGTATTTCTGGGTTGAGACTTACAGGGAGAATGAAGGAAAATGGGAAAGATTTTGGGTTTTTGTCAAGTCACCAGGCCAGCACGCTGAGAAACAAGCAAAGAGCAATGGGCAAAACAGGCCTCTGATCTTCCTGCCTGTTCTTTGCAGAGGAAGTCCTGCTCCAGTGCATCTCTTTGCAATGGGTGTATTTTACAACCAGCCACCACAAAGCTCCTTGTCAAAAGCATAACTCGATGAAAGCTTAACTGAGATCAAAGTTCTTACTACATTTCCTCTCTGACAACCCTCAAGCATCTCCACAGCCTTGGAGCCTTAGGGGCAGCAGCTGTGCCAGGGCGCAAAGGGAGAAAGTTCACCTGAACATATCCTACACTGTTTGCAAGCACAAAAATGTGGGCACCAAAACTATGCTGCTGGAAGAGGGTTGTTGCAAAGTTTGGTCTCATGATGCAGAACGGTTGTAAGAGATGGTGGTGTCAGGCAACTCCCCTCTCCTGCCCTTCTCCCCATTTCCTCTCCTAGCCTGTGGTCTGCAGCCTCTCCTCAGCTGGAAGGGGTAGATGATCTGGAGTAACAGCCCTTGGAGTTAAAAAAAAGGCAACCCCACATTGTGTTTATTCATCACGCATTTGAGTTTAGAAGGCAGATCAGACTCTGGCTCTCCTTTCTGATGCGGCAGCACAACAGTGGCACCCCAGCATGCCTCCAGCTGATGTTCCCATGGTCTTCCTCCTTTAATCTCTGCCTTTTCCACCCAGGCAACACAACCTGCTCTTCACATCCCTAATTACCAACTTCTATGAGCATAACGCAGGGCAGTGCACTGCATGACAGGCTGGAGCTTTAAGATGCTTTGTGATACAGATCCTGTAATAACATTTGTCAAAATTAGCTGTCAAAATTCATAGCTTAAGATAAAAACCACTGAAGAGCTGTCCAGGAGACTTTTGGACAAGTTTTGCATTGCACAAGGAGAAAGTGAAGAGCCCCAAACTACCCAGCCTGGCTGGCTAAGAAAAACTATCCCTCTGCAAAGGCCAGCAGTTCAGTGCAGCTATTGCCAGCTGCAACAGTAGAAGTGCAAATGTGGAGGGGGCTTCTAGCAGTCCTGGGGTTTGAATTTCAGTTGGTTGGTGTTGGGTTTTTTTTGTGGGTTTGTTTTTTTTTTGTTTTAAAGAAATACTGAAGTGCATTATACTTATTAGACACTAGAAAAGCACTGACTTTCTAAGATAGGTACTCTTTCACTGTGGTTGTGAATACAGGGTGCTGAGCTTTCTGTGGGATACATTCCAGCTTAAGGAAGACTCCAGCCTGGGAGAGAGTGACTCAGTTATACAGAGCACAAAATGTTACAGGCTCCAGCGAACTCAATTCAATGTGCAAGTCAAGAAACGCTGACCGTGCTTGCTGCAGATTTATACCTGTGCAACCCTGATTGGAAACAGGCTTCAGGTCTCCAAATAACACCTCCATTCTCATTGTGAAAGATTGTATAAAACCCCCTTAAAGAAAGGCCTGGCAGCTTGCTTTTAAATTTAAGATCCTGTGGAAAAGAGCTGCTAAAACACCCACATAGCTTAGTCTGGGGCATTTCCTAAGCCTCTAGTGTGAGCAAGCAGAACAAAACAAGGTTGGAGACAGTTCTCACCTGCAAGAAGAGAGCACATTTGCATTAGCCACTTCAGTCCTCACAAGGTTATAGGGTTTTTTTGTTGTTGTTCTTGTTTCCCCCCTCTTTTTTTTTTTCCTTTTGGTTGTTGCACAAAGAAGCATCTCTGTCCTGGGCCCTTCCCCCAGTAACCTTTTATTCTGAGCAGAGCAAGATACTGCAAAGGAAAGGCTCGAGGTGCAAAAACAGGCACAGCCTCTATTCACAGGAGATCAATGACCTGTTGTTAGGACAGAGAATATTAGCAACTGCTGTCATTTACTATTTCTTTGCGTGGCTCAGCTGGTGTGTTTTAAATCGGTGCTGCAGAAGTTAGAAAGGTTGTTTGAAGGCAGAAAGCTTAAGGTTTAATCACTTATTGACCCTCCCACACCACCCCAGGAAAAAAAATAAAATTAGAAAATGAAATATTCCTTATTCAGGACTTGACCCAAGAGAAGACAAGAAACAAGGCAAACAGCACTAATCCCTCCCCTACCATGCAGCTGCTTTAATTTACAAGCGGGATGGATCTCCCCTTTGAATTCAGGCATCCAGCAGGCACAATGATCCGGCAGGGATGGGTTCCAGGGATTTATGCTGAAGAGGACCTACAGGATGCTGGAAGCACAGCCAGCCAGAGAGAGGCTGAGAGAAACAGGACACCATCAGCATTACCTGTCTACACGTGGGAATTTTCTCCAGATATACTTTCAGAGTCAAAGTCTGCCAGCTCTGCCTGGCCTTCGGGTGCCGTGTGGCTCCAGCTGTCCGTACAGTCCGAGGCAGCATCCTCCTCACCCACCGTCACTTCCACCCAGTTGACCTCCGCTGGCTCCTCGTTCTCCTCAGTGCCGTGGCCATCGTGGCTGTTGCACTCCAACCTGTCTGTACCCTCTGCTTGGTTTGCCAACAAAGAGTCTTTCAGCGGTTCGCAGTCTCTTTTCACTCTGACCGTTACTTTCTCCCCATTCTCTTCATTGACTTTTTTATGCTCCTGCTGATGCTGTCGAGGCATCTCGCTACCGTTCTTTGGACTCTCAACGTGCTTCGATCCCTTTTTCTGGCTTTGCTCATTGTGGCCATCAACGACATACTGCTGCTGGTACTGGTCGATCCATTTCAGCGACCCCGTTCTAAGTGACGAGCGGTTTTCCTTGAACCAGCGAACTATTTCAGTTCTTGTGAGCCCAGTCTGAGATGCCAACTGGTCATACTCCTGGGGTGACGGCCACTGGGTCCTGGCAAATGTGCTTTTCAGTAGGTGAATCTGCTCTTGGGTTTTCTTGAACGTGGTGGAGGACCCAGATAAAGCACCAGGGAGCTGAGCGCTACTCAGTAGTTCTGCCTGGTTTATTGCACCGTTGGGAGTTTCTTGTTCTTTCATTTTCCTGTATGATCCCATCGAGTCGAGGACCGCTTGCTCCATGCTGTCCCTTATCTTTCTTCGCTCAGAGAACCACGAATCTATCTCCCTCCTGCTCAGCTTTGTCTCCACTCGGAGCCTGTCTAATTCTCCTTGGGTAGGAAAAGAGCATCTTAAGAAACTTTCCTCAAGGGCCCTAAGCTGCTCTTGGGTTTTCTCTTTGAATCTCTGGGGAGTCAGTTCTGTGTATGGGTGAAAGGATCGGCCGTGTCGGCCGGCTGAAGGTGCTATTTGATCTTTCCCTAAAGCATCGCCGGGGATGTGCACAATGCCCCTTTGACTTCTATACCTGTGGTCGCTGAACCACTTCTTGATCTCGCTCCTGGAGAGACCTGTTGCCTCTATCAGCCGGTAGACTTCTGCATCATTGGGGAACTGGCTTGCTGTGAAACTGGCCTTCAGCTCTGCTATCTGCTCCTTTGTCTTCTTCCGCTCGCTGGCTGGCATTAGTGGTACGGCAGTCAACTTAGCAGGAACCTCAGGCACCTGAACTACGTGAGGACGCTTGGCCTCTGGGGCACTTGATAAGGTCTGTATTGTCCTCTTTTGCCCCTGGTTTGGGGCAACAGCAAGAGTGATTGGTGAACAGGAAACAGTTGAACCATTTGACACAGGAGTCAACACCAGACCTGTCTGGCCCAGTATCTGACAAGGCAAAGCTGTTTGGATGATAGGCTGAGGCATTTTTGCAGTTGTCAAAGGAGCTGGTAGGACAGTGATGGTTTGGGGAACTGCCTGGATAGTACCATTGAACATCTTCTTTCTTGCCTCCTCCACTTCTTCAGGAGACCAACTTATACCATGCTTCAAACGCTGTGTAGCAAACCAGATTCGGATTTGTTCTTCTGGGTGTTTTGATGCTGCCGTCAACCATGACAACTCTGCCTGCGTTGGATAAGGAAATTTGTTAAAAGAGTTGATCATGGTCGCATTAGTGTCCAGTGCAGAGTTGTATTTGGTACTGTTCAGAGGTACCGGGACCTTGGGGACAAGGTTAATATTTGGTGGCAGCTGTACAGAGGGCATAACGTGGGCCAGCACATCGTGAAGCAGGTCTCCATTTATACAAGCAATAGCCTCAGTGGCTTCAGTTATGATGCGGGGGAGGCTGCCATCCATGTGATTTTCCGTAACTCCCTCTTCTGGCTTTTTGGGACCTTTCTTGGTTTCCCCTTTAGGCTTTCCCCCTTTTGCTGCTGGTGTTTTGCTTGCACTAATTCCCCCGTGAAGTGACTCATCACACTCTGTATTTTCTAGCCCACCGCTTGAGACAGTGGCGTCGTTCGCAGTGACCTCGATGGACTGCTCTAAAACAGTCTGATTATTGCGTTTAATTAATTTCAGTTTAAAGTTTGTCTCTCCTGGGTGGTATTTTGTGTTGTGGTCAGATAAAGAATCGTATTTTTTGGTTGTGAAGTTGCACTCAGCACAGACGTACAGGGGGTTGAGAATGACGTTCGGATGCTGAGTGTCAACGTGCTCCGTAAATTCGTTTAAGTTTTGTGTTGAGTAAGGGCAGTATTTGCACTCATAACCACCCTGGGGTTTCTTGGACTGATTTTCAGCTGGGGGCTTTGCCTCAACCGCTTCACAATCTTTGACTGAGCTTTCTGAAGGCCAATTTTTTTTAGAATCCTGCTGCAGCATGCCAGGCCCCTTCTCTTTAGGAGCCTCTACGCCCACGGCGCCTTCCTGCTCTGCAACTTCAGAAGCGCGCACCATGCAGGGAGTCGTTGACTTTCTTTTGCTAGCCATGGCAGCCACTGGCAGCAGGCTGTCCCCAAACGCTGAATTCTTCTGAGAAATCAACTTGATAGATCTTCCAAAGAGCTCCAACCTTCCCTGATTATTTTGCTCTGTTCTGTTTAATGAAGACTTTCTGGCCCAGCTGCACCATCAACTCCGCCGGTAGATCTATCAGCTGCATGACACCTGTGAAACAAAGCACACATCCTTAGGCACCTATCTATTAATTGCAGGTTTATCAGCAAGCCACAGGTCGAGATATGTGCATTTACAAGGCCATTTTGGACAAAACTCTTCCTGCCCCACCTATCATAAAACTTAAGAATAAAAAAACCTCCTCGTGAAGAATCATAGAATCATAGAATGGTTTAGGTTGGAAGAGACATCAAAGATCATCCAGTTCCAACCCCCCTGCCATAGACAGGGACACCTCCCACTAGATCAGGACACTCAAGACCTCATCGAGCATGGCCTTGAACACATCCAGAGAGGGAGCAGACACAACCTCCCTGGGCAATCTGTTCCAGTGCCTCACCACCCTCACTGTGAAGAATTTCTTCCTAACATCCCGTTCAAATCTCCCCTCTGCCAATTTGAACCCATTCCCCCTCGTCCTGTCATTACAAGACCTTGTGAACAGTCCCTCCCCAGCCTTCCTGTAGGCCCCCCTCAGATACTGGTAGGCTGCTATAAGGTCTCCTCGAAGCCTTCTCTTCTCCAGGCTGAAAAGCTCCAACTCTTTCAGCCTGTCCTCATAGCAGAGGTGCTATGAGGATAGAAGAATAAAAGCAGTAAGTAATTTGCAATGAAGTGCACCAGAGGAAGAAAATGGCTTTGAAACAAACAAGATGAACAGACAGGGGACTTTAATCTCCACCAGACTCAAATGTGTTTAGCTGGAAAAGAGAGATGATACTGATATAAATACTGCAACCTTTTATAGAAGCTGAAGTTTCTATTAATTATTATTTTGAAGCCTGCAGATCTGAAGCGGAGTGTGATTTATATTAAACTTAATTACTTCCCACTGTCACTTTACCTTGTAAATATGTCTTATTAAATGTGGTTACCAATGATGGGTGATTTCTAAATAAAGGTATAGGGCCTGCCTTGGTTGTAAAAGTAAAGGCTGGAAGAAGACTTAATGCAAAGCAACACTTTCAAAGGTCTGTGTCTTTATGAGAGGTGAGTTGAAAGAAACTGCAGTAGATCTATGGAGGCCTATCAAGCCTTTCCTGGAACAGAATTTTCCTTAAAACACCAGTTTTCAGTCAATATTGACAGAAGCAGCTAGCAAAGGTCACAGAAGCCCTTAGATATATTATAGCATGGTCCCTTCCTGCCATGCTGCTGATATTCTCATCAAGCTCTGATTTGTGCACTTTATCAGAGAATCACAGATTGAAAGGGACCTTTAGAAGTCACCTATGAGGAAAGGCTGAGGGACCTGAGGCTTCTTAATCTGGAGGGGGGAAGACAGAGGGGATTTAATAAATGTTTATAAATATCCAAGGGCTGGGGGTCAGGAGAAGGAGGGGACAGGCTCTGCTCATTTGCTCCCTCTGATAGGACAAGAAGCAATGGATGGAAGCTGCAGCACAGGGAACTTCTTCACTGTAAGGGTCACAGAGCACTGGAACAGGCTCCCCAGAGAGGTTGTGGAGTCTCCTTCTCTGGAGACTTTCAAGGCCTGTCTGGATGCACTCTTCTGTGATCTGAGCTAGGTCCTGCTCTGGCAGGGGGGCTGCACTTGATGATCTCTTTGGGTCCCCTTCAACCCCTAACATTCTGTGATCTAGTCCAACTTCCCTTCAGGAAGCAGGGACATCCCCAACTGGATCATGTTACTCAGAATCCCATGAAGCCTCATCTTCAGTATCTTCAGGGATGGGGCCTCCACTACCTCCCTGGGAGACCTGATCCAGTGTTTCATCACTCTCTGTAGTAAAGAACTTCACTTTACATGCCACAGAATTAAAAAACAACCAACCAACCAACAATGAGTCATGGTTAAAAATGGATAAGTCAAAGCTGGTTTGGAAGTTTCCAAATGCAAGAATTCTGTAAAACATTTTTTAAAGGATGTGAGGTCAGCATCAGTCAGAACAACCACAAAGGAAAACTACTGCAGCTCTTTTAGGATCCAATTGCACTCCTGAGGGTGGGTGGAGAGGAGGGGAATTTAGTTGTAAAAACAGTTTCATTAATAAAATAAAAATAAAAAAAAAAAAAAAAAAAAGAAAGAAAAGAGAAAAGCCACTCTCCTGTTTGACAAGATGCTATTTCTAACCAATCCTCGACTCACATTTGCTGCTCTTCCTGACCAGATGAGCTCTGGATTCATAATGCTTCCAGTTTGGATGAACAACTCATCTTTTACAATGAAGGAGATTTTGGGATAGGGGGGAGGTGGTACTGGGGATTACAATCCAGAGGAAAATAGAAAGTGGAAGTTTGGAGAGGGGGTAAGGCCTGCGCTGATTTTTGTAGAAGTGTGTTAGATGGAGACCTAATGAAAGATGTGCTGGCCCCTGGCAGGGGGCATAGACTAGATGACCTTAAAAGGTCCCTTCCAACCCAAACCATTCTGTGATTCTATGATCTCATGTCTAACCAAGTGCAGACTTTGTGACTGTGAAGCCTCTGAACAATGAGCTGCATTCACTCCGCAGCAGAGACAAGGATGAAACAAAATAAAATCCCACTGCAGTTACCTCCACACACATCCCAGAACCACTTCAGTTCTGTCCCCAGATCTGCTCCTCTTGCTTATGCATTGGCAGAGCAGCTAGAGTCACTGTAAAACCAGTAGCTAACTTCTCAGTTCTGTTTGTAGCTGAGGAATACTCTGAGGGTCCCTAGAGCACACATCTGCTACCCTCCCATTTGCAGATCCCATTCCTGTATATATGGAAACTCAAAATTACACACTGCCAGAGGAAGCTGCTCCAGCTGGGGATAGAAGCAGGGATGACCGCTTCCAACTTCAGCTACTCAAAACCTGAGATGAAGCAATTCTCCATACATGAAGCACTACCTACACAAATTCTCCATGAAGCACCATCAGAGATGTAGCTCTTGCAAAACGCAAGCTGGGAAAGGCTAAACATGCACCACAGAGAAGATGCTTTGCAGAGACCCTATTTGTTAAACTGCAGTTGACCCAGAGCACCTGCACAGTCCACTGCAGTCAGAGGCACTGCTGCCTCCACACCTCCCAGCACCCCTCACGGTCACTTCAGTGAAGCACTGGAGCATCTCTTTGGCTTTCAAGCATCTAAGCTCTGGGGACTTCCCTGGGTAATGAAGCATTTTTGTTCAGCTCTGTGAAACAGGGATGGAGCTGCCCTTGGGCTTATGGCTCTGCCTTGGTCAGGATGACACAATGGTATTTCCTTCTAACCTGAGATCACCAACAATGTCATCATCACCCAAAGCATCAGCATCTCTGAGCCAGCATCTCCTCTTCTGTTTCCTGTATTCCTTTTCCTCTTTTTAATAATAACCTTGGAGATGAACAGTGGAAGAAATTATGTCTAATTTTCTACAGATTTGTGGTGACTGACCTTTAAACTGGATTACATCCAATATTCTCTATTATTTCCACTTACTCCTTCAAAATTCCTTTCTTTTTTCTCCTCACAACTATCCTTCTGCAGAGTATTTTGGATATGATCTGTGGCTTGCTGTGTCCCACTGTGGGCAGGATCAGAAGCTAAAGACAAACATTCAATGGTCCAAACACCCATCTTGCTTGTGACCCATTCCTAATCACGCTTGCAGAAAAATTAATTATCCTTGAAGCTTCTTTCCTTGTACCAAATTTGGTTGAAACTGGCCAAAATTGTCTCTGTAAGCCTGGCTGCTTGTGGAAACAGGATGAAAGTTATTAGGTCACTTCACTTTGCCCGGCAGATCCCACCATGCTTGTGTCACAGAAGGCTTTGTGACACTGATTTTTAAAGACAAGGGAAGAGAGGTGCAAGGCAGTGCCCCTGGGTTAGGGTGGTGGAGATGAGAATGGAGCCACGGCTCCTGGGTTGCTCCTCTACAGCTTGCTCTTCCTCTCACACCACACAGCTGCACCCAATAGTCTGCTCTTTTTCCTCATCTCTAACCTTCTGCAAAATTCATGTGTCAACATCAGTAAAAGGAAGAAAACAAAAAAGACAAAGAGAGCAAGGCTTATTTATATTTCACTGAATAACCTCACACACAGAGGAAGAAAGAGCTAAGAACAAAAAGACAAAGGAGTGGGATAGAAGAGAGAGTGGAGAACAAGAAACATCTAGGTTGCAACTTTTAAAGGAACCTTTGATTGATTCAAAGTCAGGCTAAACGTTTGAATTCCCCAGTCTCTGGAAACCCAGAGAGCTCTCTGCCACCCTGAGCTCCCACATCTTATGAGGATGGGAGAGTTAGCCCCAAGCAAGGGTGCTCTGATACGGAGGAGAAGGGCTGAGGTCTCTCCAAAACTTATATCAATGTGTAAGGCAGATGAAAAATCTGTTACGGACAGAATTTAATCAGAAAATCCTACAGATTTTCCTTTCTTTTCCATCTTCTCTTCCACAGAGTGGTTTTCTGCATGTCTAATTGCTGACTTTCTAACTCTAAGCCTCAAATAGTTTTCTACCACCTGAGAATCACTATCCACCATAGAAATCAAGACAAAACCAAAGTGTCTTTTTGGAGGTCAGAAACAAAACAAATGAGTTTGTCCAAGATGTGCAGTTTTTGGGGTCACGACCAGCCAGAGGCCATCTATGTCCCTTCAACCTGTAGTCTGAGAGGGAGAGGAAACCTGTATGAGCAAGGAGCACTTACTGGAACCTCCAGGCCATGGCCCCCTTCAGGACCTTGGTAAGGATGTAATTTGGGACAAATCAATGCACAATTGCTAAGGAGGACAAGACCAACTCTCATGGCACATCTCTGCATTGCGTATGTTGGCCAGGGCTGCCATATCTCACCTGAGAACCAAAGAGCATCTTCTGGCTTTTAAACATAAGCCACTTGCCAGAACTTCAAGGCCACAACAGACAGCTAGATGCTGCTGCTTCAGCTCCTCTGATTCAGGAATGAGGAAGCTCTCCCAGGCTGTTCCTCCACTGGAGCTCATTGCTTAGGGAAAAACGCAAACTTGACCCCATGAACCTCTGGATTCACCTGCAGAGGGCTGCTCCTCCAGCTAGTAACAACTACTAAAACTTGCAGAGGAGGGGAAAGAGAAGATATCCTTCAGCTACAGGCAAGGCTTAGTAATCAGCACATCCTCATTGGAACTTGAGCTACACTTCATCACTCAAACCACGTTTACAGAATATGTTTCCCTTTGAGGGGCAAAATTCATTTCTTATGCCTGATGAATGGGACTGCACCAGGGAAAGGTCAAGCTCCATCCCTAAAGCTGGTCTTAAGTTGTGCCGGGAGAGATATAGGCTGGATATTAGGAGGAAGTTCTTCACACAGACAGTGATTTGCCATTGGAATGGGTTGCCCAGGGAGGTTGTGGAGTCACCATCCCTGGAGGTGTTCAAAACAAGATTGGATGGGGCACTTAGTACCATTGTCTGGTTGATTGGATAGAGCTGGGTGCTAGGTTGGACTGGGTGATTTTGGAGGTCTCTTCCAACCTGGATGATTCTATGATTCATTATGGACAGAAATCCAGACAACTGGCCTCCTTTTTTTGGTTGCTGCCACTACAAGGCATGGGGTGCAGGGGTCTGCTGGCAGCTGACCTGTGAGCAGCTGGACTCCTCAAAGACACAAGGAGAAATAGCAATCCTCAGCACTCCAGCTCACCTGCTACATCTCCTGCTTTTCTAGCCCTATGGCAGAAGGCTGAAAAAATAACACCACCTAAATAGGTTGGTTGTTTGGTTTTTCCCTGCGAATGAGCAAGTGCACAGAGCAAGTGAAAAACAAAAGTGCTTGGCTCCAAGCAGACAGCTTCCATCATGAGGTCTTGAGCGACCTGTTCTAGTGGGAGGTGTCCCTACCTATGGTGGGGGCATTGGAACTGGATGATCTTTGAGGTCCCTTCCAACCTAAACCATTCTATGATTCTATGAACAAGGTCCAAATTAAATTACAGAGAGCCTGTGTGCAGGAACAAGAACTTTCAATTTGCTTTGCTTCAGCAAAGCCTTTCAGGATGGGAGCATTCCATGTGGGAAGCAAAGTGTTCTTTTGAACCTATGTCCCCAAAAGTGCACGACAGCAGTTAGAAGTGAGGCACTAGTCTAGTTTTGTTTAATTTCTGAAACTTGTTTGATTTGTTTAATCAATAAAATAACTCAGCCACAGCCCTCTGATCTTTCAAACCCATCTTAAAATGGCTCCAGAACATCTGACCTGAGAACAAAATGGGACCTCATTTGGTGACTCTGTGTGCAGCTGAGGAAACATTAGGCTTCCTACCTGGCTGAACTGCCCTAGACTGGGGAAACTGCAGAGAACAGCACAGGGAAAATAAAACATGCTTTGGGGCCTGGCTGGCACTGGAAAATGTTTGCCTGCCAACTTCCAGCAGAAAAAGATAACTGCAGTTCAAGTACAGGATGGAGGGGAAAAAAAAAGTATCAGAAAACTTTCTCTTGCTTAACATGGAAATATTTCCACTCTCTCCCATTTGTCCATTGTGCACATAGCTAGCTTTACTTTCCCACCTCCTCCCAAAAAGAAAGTGCAGAGAGTAGGAACTGAACTCCTCTGCACTACGCTTCCCACACAGCATCCTCCAATGTGGTGGCAGAGCAGAAATTTTTCATGGCAGCTGGGACACAGCCTGGTCACACAAAGCATTGGCCAAAACCCTGCAAGCTGCAGCTGGGCAAGTAGTATGGCAGTGGATATGGAAGGCAAGATGCTGTCTGTCCTCTCTCATACCCAAAGACACGAGTCTGCAAAATGCTGTGCAAGGACAGATTTGATGGGATGTAAAATTACAAAGCAGGGAAAACCTCAACTTTGGCAGAAAGTTTTGGGAAAGGCACACCAGAAATACCACTGCTTTGTACTGCATCTTGCCTCCAGTTGAGCACTGGAAGAAAGGAATACAACAGACTGAAACAGGCTGAACACTACACACCCCTGCTCCAGGGCAAACTGATCTCTGCTTTTCACAGAAAAGCACACAAAAAGGAAAAAAAAAAAGAAAAAGAAAAAAGAAAAAAACAAACAAGCAAACAAAAACCCCCAAAACACCAAAAAACAAACAACCCACCCAAAACCAAAAAAATACCAAACCAAATCAAACAAAAACAACCCAGAAAAAAACCCCTTTACTGACACTTGTGTGATTTGCTAACAAAATCTTTCTTATTTTTCACCTCACTGCATTGTTTGCTCTGCCCTGCACTAGCAGAGGGCTCCCAGCACCTGGCCTCATCCTAAAATGAACAACAGAAAGACCACCACCTACCTGCAAATCAGTGCAGAAATACAAGAGGTCTGATTTGCAAGTGCTCCCTGGTGTTTAAAAAGAGTGGAAACATTTTATTGCTTTCCTGTTTAGGAGCTCAGTCTCCACAATCAGCATCCTCTCTTGCTACACAGGAGAAGCAACAGAAAATTGTGTGTGTTAAATTACGAGGGTGTAATTTAACACACAGACCCGCTGACAAACCTATGCCGTGGTTGAACATGGTATTTGATAGCACAAAAGATACAAACTCCTCTTTCCCAATCTCCTTCCCCAGCTTGCAGAAGGAGCAGGAGCTGCTATTTCGCTGTACCACACGGTAAAGGGATCTTAGCAAAACTCAACACAGATGCCATGATTTGTCCTCATATGCCAGCCAAGCCTTGCTGCCCACCACACTGCAAACACCACAGGGTGCTTTTATATCGGAGACACCACCTGAGTCACTTTTTCAGGTCTTGAAGATTTTGCCACCCCTCCCAGTATGGTTGGTGAAAAGTTCAACATGAGCCAGCAGAGTGTGTGCACAGCCCAGACAACAACATATTCTTCAAGCCACAAGGGTTAGAAACTTTTTGCATACTTTCTGAACAGAATTGTGTACTAAGAGTATAACAGTGAGGGACTAGATTTAATAACCCTGGACCAACCAACCTAACAGCCAACTGTGTCCTGGGCTGCATTAAGAGCAGTGTGGGCAACAGGGCAAGGGAGGGGATTCTCCCCCTTTTTTCTGCTCTCGTCAGACCCCACCTGCAGTACTGTGTGCAGTTCTGGAGCCCCCAGCACAAGAAGGACATGGAATTGCTGGAGAGAGTTCAGAGGAGGGCCACAAAGATGATCAGAGGGCTGGAGCAGCTCTGCTATGAGGACAGGCTGAAAGAGTTGGGGCTTTTCAGCCTGGAGAAGAGAAGGCTTTGAGGAGACCTTATAGCAGCCTACCAGTATCTGAAGGGGGCCTACAGGAAGGCTGGGGAGGGACTGTTCACAAGGTCTTGTAATGACAGGATGAGGGACAGCAGGTTTAAGCTGGCAGAAGGGAGATTTAAATGGGATGTTAGGAGGAAGTTCTTCACAGTGAGGGTGGTGAGACAGTGGCACAGGTTGCCTGGGGAGGTTGTGTCTGCTCCCTCCCTGGAGGTGTTTCATGATGCCTTAGAATCATAGAATCAGTCAGGGTTGCAAGGGACCACAAGGATCATTTAGTTCCAACCCTCCTGCCATGGGCAGGGACACCCTACTCTAGATCAGGCCTTGAGCGACCTGTTCTAGTGGGAAGTGTCCCTGCCTGTGGCAGGTGTTTGTAACTCGATGATCTTTGAGATCCCTTCTAACCTAAACCATTCTATGTGTGAGCAACCATAGTCTCCCTGATGGACCTCAGCGAGTCTGTTCATTTCTGGCTAACTTCAGCAAAGGTCCTCTCCCAATCTTCCAAGTTTGTAGCTCTCTGGGTCCCTCAGTCCTCAAAAGCACACATGCCTGTGAGCATCTTTGCTTCTACCACTTAATTCCAGCCTGTGTGGCTGGTCAGAAGTCAGGCCCATAACGCTTTAGAGCAGAGCAGAAATTAATTTATATTACTTGACAGCCTCACAATCTCCCCACCGCTAACCACTCCTCGCCCATGAAGGCTGCACCAACACAAACAAATGTAGCACAGGGCAGAGCTATCATCGTGCTCCATATCAGAGATGCTGAACTCAAGTTAACTGATGTTGCTGCAAGATTATTCTCCTGGAAATCTAAGGATGAGAGGTGAGATACACATTTCGTGGTGCTAAAAAAGGGAACATGCCTAGGGTGATGTTTTTTCCTTCCTTACAACTGTTTTTAGCATGCAGCTGCTACAGTAATATCCAAAAGCACATCAGCTAGCACAGAAAAAAAAAAAAAAAGTGGGTTTTTTTTTTTTTTTCTCTCTCCACTGTGATAAAACACTTAAAAAACGTTGCTTAATTACAGGCAGGAGAATAAGCAGAAGCAAACCAGGGAAAGTAACTCCTGCGTGATGGATCAGGATGGTAATGATTTACAAAAGAAAGCCAGAGAAAGGCAGGCAGGTAGGTTTTGTGAACCAGAGCAGAGCTTTTAAAATAGCCCTTAAGTCAAAGCAGCTTAGAGCTCTGTCACTTCTGCAGTTCTTTGTAAGTAGAATAAAACAAAATTAATGCGTAGGTATGCAGACAGAGACAATAATTTTTGCAGACATAAAAAAAACCTAAATTTGAAAGTGCTGTGTATTTTCAAGTCACATATGTCAGTGCAGGCATCTCCAATTAGAACCCCCCCCCCATGCAGATGCTTGTAGCAGGGTGCCACCCTGCTACAGGAAATTTTTCACCCCCAGAGAATCAGCAATTGGTGATTTTTCTTTCTTTTAAGGACCAGAGGCTCACACATTTCAATGCAATCAGCAAACCAAACTGCCTCCAGGACTCCTGACTCCCTCAGCAACACATCCTGTGAAACTGGGTGTCAATGCACCTGCGAATGAGGGCAGAAGCAAATTCAGTACACATCCCACCTCTGCCTTGGACCCCTGCAACGTGATCCCTGAGTGGCTCTAAAAATACGTAGATAAAACAAAAAGGAAGGGGGTTTGGTGGAGATAGGCCGAGGGTAGGATAAGGAATTGGCTGGATGGTTGCACTCAGAGAGTGGTGATCAAGGGCACAATGTCCACCTGGAGACCAGTGACAAGTGGCGTCCCTCAGGGGTCAGTGCTGG
>VWZI01010178.1:258338-280358 GCA_013396835.1 Psilopogon haemacephalus
GGATTCTGCCCCTTTGCTCTCCTCAGACCCCACCTGCAGTACTGTGTGCAGTTCTGGAGCCCCCAAAACAAGAAGGACATGGAACTGTTGGAGTGAGTCCAGAAGAGGGCCATGAAGATGCTCAGATGGCTGGAGCAGCTCTGCTATGAGGACAGGCTGAGAGAATTGGGGTTCTTCAGCCTGGAGAAGAGAAGGCTTCAACGAGACCTTATAGCAGCCTTCCAGTATCTGAAGGGGACCTACAGGAAGGCAGGGAGGGACTATTCACAAGGTCTTGTAATGACAGGACGAGGGGGAATGCGTTCAAACTGTCAGAGGGGAGATTTAAATAGGATGTTAGGTGGAAGTTCTTTCCAGTGAAGGTGGCAAGACACCAGCACAGGTTGCCTGGGGAGGTTGTGGCTGCTCCCTCCCCTGGAGGAGTTGAAGGCCAGGTTGGATGAGGTCTTGAGCGTCCTGATCTAGTGGGAGGTGTCCCTGCCTATGGCGGGGGGTTGGAACAGGATAATCTTTGTGGTATCTTCCAATCTAAACCATTCTATGATTCTATAAATAAAAGCTTCAACAGTAGCAGAAAACCCTGGAGAACTACGTACCTAAGCCCAATCCACATGAAAGCCACCTCTTTACATTAACAGCTCAGCTGTGACGTGACCACTGTGTAGAAAGAAAGAAACTTATTCTGGAAAACACTGATATTCTGGGGGGGAAAAAAAGAAAAAAAGAAAAAAAGAAAAGAAAAAGCCCTTTAGTAGGCCTTACCAGAACAGGTTCTGTCAGACAGCAGCATGCAACAGGTGTATTTCAGAGTACAGCACTGAAGGGCTAGCCTTTTGGACTGAAATGTTCTCATCCATACTGCTGCAAAGCTAAAGGCATAGGCAAAACGGTGGGGGTGCTCTGCTGGGTGTTGTGCAGACGTGTGCTGGTTTGAGGCTAATTGGAGGATTTTAATGAGCAATTAGATTATAGGCTGAGAAAGGAAAAGAATAATGATGCCTCCTTCACTTGTATGTTTGCTGAGACGTACAAAAGCAAAAATACAAAACATAGATAAGGCAGAGCTGCTCAGGTCGCTCTGGCTGCTGATCTCTCTTCCTCTGCCTTGTAGCTGGATCTGTGTAACCCAACTAATCAATTCCTGTTTCTAACCCCCCGGCCAATCTTCCCTGTTTTCCTGGCACGTAAGACAGATATTGGAATAAGATTGGGTAGTAGGGGGAAGGTGGTTGGGTGGTTGGGAGCCCCTTTTGGGGACTCTGATCTCTGGGAGGGGTGTGGTGTTTCTGTATTACCTTTTTACTGTATATAGCTGTGAATATCTTTAGTATATTGTAAATATCTGCATGTATATTGTGCAAAGCTGTAAATTTAAATCATAGAATGGTTTAGGTTGGAAGAGACCTCAAACATCATCCATTTCCAACCCCCCACCATAGGCAGGGACACCTCCCGCTAGATCAGGATGCTCAAGACCTCATCCAGCCTGGCCTTGAACACCTCCAGAGAGGGAGCAGCCACAACTGCCCAGGGGCAACCTGTTCCAGTGTCTCACCACCTTCACTGTGAAGAACTTCCTCCTAACATCCCATTTAAATCTTCCCTCTGCCAGTTTAAACCCATTTCTCCTCATCCTGTCATTACAAGACCTTGTGAACAGTCCCTCCCCAAAAAAATCTTCATTTCATTAACTTCCAGCCAGCTAAGTCTAGTCTGAGTTATTTCAGAAGTGTGGGGAGGGTGGATAACTCCTGAACCACCATAAAATGTAAATGGCCAACCCCTTCCCAGAAAAGAGGGAGTTGGACATTGTGTGCTGTGAATTTTCTATTATAAGAACTCATCTGCAAATGCTGGCTTGGTGGGGCTTTTTTTGTGTTTTAGTTTTGTTGTTGTTTTTCCTTTTTTTTTTTTTTTTTTTTAAATGCAGGCTCAAGTTATTAAAAACTGGATTAGTCCTGATTTTAGTTCTTTTGTTCTCTGGGAAAATAACAGAATCTACTCAGAAGCACAGAATCACAGAATTAACCAGGTTGGAAAAGACCTCTGAGATCGAGTCCAACCTATTACCTAACCCTTCTAATTAACTAAACCATGGCACTAAGTGCCTCATTCAGCCTCCTCTTAAACACCTCCAGGGATGGTGACTCCACCACCTCCCCAGACAGCCCATTCCAATGCCAATCACTCTTTCTATGAAGGACTTCTTCCTAAAGTCCCGCCTAAACCTGCCCTGGTGCAGTTTGAGACTGTGTCCTCTTGTTCTGTCACTGGGTGCCTGGGTGAAGAGATCAGCTCCTGCCTGGGTACAACCTCCTTTCAGGTAGTTGTAGAGAGCAATAAGGTCTCCCCTGAGCTGCCTCTTCTCCAGGCTGAACACCCCCAGCACCCTCAGCCACTCCTCACAGAGCTGTGCTCCAGCCCACTCATCAGCCTTGGTGCCCTTCTCTGGACATGTTCAAGCACCTCAACATCTTTCTTAAATTGAAGAGCCCAGAACGACGCAGTACTCAAAGTGTGACCTAACCAGTGCTGAATACAGGATGAAAACTTTACAGCTACTACTCAGGATGAAAACTTTACAGCTTACAAACCATTTCATGCCCTGAAACAATATAGACATGGTATCAGTGGTCACTTGTTCCACCAAACATAGTGGCCCTAATCTCAGCCTAAGTAGGAGATGGTCCCGCACCAAGGGGGCACAGGCTGGAACAGATTGGGCAAGTAACAAGCAGGAGAAATAGCACCAGAGTGCTGAGGCTGGGACAAAACTCCAGGTTTCTTCACTTCCCAGATACTGTTGTCCTCTCCAGAGAAAGGGCTGAGAACCCACAGTTGGCACACATTATGGGGCACATGGGCAGCTGTGAACAGCACACAAAGGGCTGCAGCTCTCATTCTTTTCTGAAGTCGACACAGCTTGGAAAAGGCTTTTTCCCTTGTAGCATGGGGTTGTGCTCCTGCCAGAAGCATCTGCTCTGCTGTCCTGCTGAACATGTGCTTAGCTGCTGTCCTCCAGTGGAGTCACAGATGCTCAGGAACAGAAAGGGACCCAAAGTCCCAGTGGCACCTATGGCTGTGCACGCTCAAAAGGTGCTAGTGGGTGCACTCCTGGGGCCTTACCCTCTTCCTTTGGGAATTAAAAATATGAACTGACTTCTTCCACGCAGGAAGATTTATAAACCACCAACCTAAGATACAGGCAGATACATCAGCAGATGTTCTCAACACCCTCAGGGAGCCTGAGTCTCCGTCCAATGCCCTACATTGGTGGCTTTCAGGGTAAGCAAGCTCCAAAGATTAGTCATGTACCCTGGTACCCTGTCAAAATTATCTCCTTTAATCAGTGGTGTGTTTACTCCTAGGGTGCATACTTTCGTGCTCAGAAGAGAGAAATAAAGACCAGCAGATTTCTTAAGAGAGAAATAGAAACACTATAAAAACATTCATTCTAATTAGTTTAATTACTTGTCTGTGCAGCTCGCTGAATCCTCATCACTGGGCTAGATTAGAGTCACTGGATTTAAGTAATTCCTCATATTGAGTTTTCATCCAGCACCATGTGGTGGGAGGACAAGAGACTCGCAGACACAAAACAAAACAAAAAAAATCTGTAGACACTATCTTCAGCTCTGTGGGTAAAACCTGGATGTATCCATCTCTGATTTTATTTTTTTCCTGAAAGTTCAGCTTCATTTCATAGAATCATAGAATGGTTCACGTTGGAAGAGACCTCAAAGATCATTTGGTTATAACTCTCCACTATAGGCAGGGACACCTCCCACTAGAACAGGTCACTCAAGGCCTCATCCAGCCTGGCCTTGAGCACTTCCAGAGAGAGAGCAGCCACAACCTCCCTGGGCAACCTGTGCCAGTGTCTCACCACCCTCACTGTAAAGAACTTCCTCCTAACATCCCATTTAAATCTCCCCTCTGCCAGTTTAAACCCATTCCCCATCATCCTGTCATTACAAGACCTTGTGAATAATCCCTCCCAAGGTCTTGTAATGACAGGACAAGGGGGGGTTTCTTCTCATTCTTCTCAGGTATGCTTTTAAAGAGTGGGTTTTTTTTGTTTTTTTCTCCCTGGGAAAGGGGATGTGTGTTAAAATAAACGTTCTTTGTTTATACCACTTGCAGTAATCATTTCCCATTTTTTAAGCTGAAACACTTTAACAAGCAAAGCCTGGTCTCCTTTCTCCTTCGTGTCATCCATCACTTCATGACACTGCTACCTAGATGGGGCACAGCTGCATCCATTTCCTGCACTATTATGGACTTTTTTATGTTATTACCTATTCTCATTCATAGGATTTATTGTTGTAGGGACACTATCAGTCAAACGCCTCCAAAGCAGAAAGAAAATGGGCTGTAACAGAATCAAGACATTTAATTTCATTACAGAATCACAGAATCAGCTGGGTTGGAAAAGACTTTTGAGATTGTCAAACCCAACCTATTACATAACACCATCTAAACAACTAAACCATGGCACTAAGTGCCACATCCAGTCTCTCTTTAAATACTCCCAGGAATGGTGACTCCACTGGCACTAAGTGCCACATCCAGTCTCTTTTTCAATACTCCCAGGGATGGTGACTCCACTGCCTCCCTGGGCAGCCCACTCCAATGGGTAAATCACTACTTTCTGTGAAGATTTTTTTCCTAACATTCAGCCAAAACCTCCCCTGGGACAGCTTGACACTGTGCCATAGAATCATAGAATGGTTTAGGTTGGAAGGGATCTCAAAGATCATCCAGTTCCAACCTTCCGTCATAGGCAGGGACACCTCCCACTAGAACAGGTCACTCAAGGCCTCATCCAACCTGGCCTTCAACACCTCCAGGCAGGGAGCAGCCACAACCTCCCTGGGCAACCTGTGCTGGTGTCTCACCACCCTCACTACAAAGAACTTCCTCCTACCATCCCATTCAAATCTCCCCTCTGACAGTTTAAACCCATTCCTCCTCATCCTGTCATTACAAGACCTTGTGAACAGTCCCTCCCCAGCCCTCCTGTAGTCCCCCTTCAGATACTGGAAGGCTACTATAAGGTCTCCTTGAAGCCTTCTCATCTCAAGGCTGCAGAACCCCAGCTCTCATAGCCTGTCCTCAAAACAGAGCTGCTCCAGCCATCTGAGCATCTTTGTGGCCCTTCTCTGGACTCTCTCCAACAGTTTAATGTCCTTGTGCTGGGGGCTCCAGAACTGCACACAGTACTCCAGGTGGGGTCTGACGAGAGCAGAATAAAGGGGCAGAATCCCCTCCCTTGCCCTGCTGGCAATGCTTCTCTTGCTGCAGCCCAGCACATAGTTGCTGTCTGGGCTGCACTCACACTGCAGGCTCATGTTGAGCTTTTCATCACTCCAGACCCCCAAGCCCTGTTCCTCAGGGCTGCTCTCAGCCATTCCCCACCCAGCCTGGATTTGTGCTTGAGATTGCATCGACCAGGGTGCAGGACCTTACACTTGGCCTTGTTGAATGTCATGAGGTTGGCCTGGGCCCACCTCTCCAGCCTGTGCAGGTCCCTCTGGATGGATCCCTGCCATCTAGCAAGTCAACTGTGCCACACAGCTTGGTGTCATCTGCAAACTTGCTGAGGGTGCCCTTGATTCCTCTGTCCATGTCAGAGAACTTAAGCAACAGTGTCTTAAAGAACTTAAGCAACAGTACAGGAAAACAGAGGTTTTCCTGCTTTCTCATACTGCCTGGGAACCATAACACCTTGCCTTTTGTCAGCAGAGTCTCAATTCTTTTCAAGTAAGATTACTAAGGCGCTCCTAAACACTTTGCAGGTGAACTGCAAGGGAGAAAAAATAAAATCACATGCATCCCTCTTGAATGGCTGCAGGTAGAAATAAGCCCTAAATTTCTCAGTAAAAAACCCTTTCAGTTCTCAAGAAGTAGCCTCTAAAGTGCAGCATCTCTTGGCTCAAGCAGCACTTGGTGCACATCACAGGAGGAGTCAGAGAGAAAAGTGGCCAGAGGATCTGAAGGAGGGGAAGGAGCAAGGGCTGTGGCCAGGAGATGATTTAGTGATCACTTCTTAAGGGGGTTTTAACACTGGAACAGGCTGCTTAGGGAAGTTGTGGAGTCTCCCTCTCTGGAGATATTCAAGACCCACCTGGATGCATTCTTGTGTGATCTGGTTTAGGTGATCCTGCTCTGGCAGGGGGGTTGGACTAGATGAGCTTTCGGGGTCCCCTCCAGCCCCTAACATTCTGTGATTCTGTGGTTTAGATTTGATGAAAAGAGAAAGAAGAAATGTGTTTCATCAGGATGTCACATCTAAATGAGCCACGCAATGCATGCAGACTTAGGGGATGCTTGGTCACCTCTGTTTGCCCAATACCAGGAGCAGCCTTTTCATCAGCCTCATTCAATGGCGCAGCAGAACTCAAAAGAGTCTACAGAGCTCCCAAAAGAGAGGAAGGAGCTCAACAATTAACACAAAACAGAGCTGGAGAGCAGCTCTGAGGAAAGGACCTGGGGGTCTGGGTGGATGAGAAGCTCAACATGAACCTGCAGTGTGCACACACGGCTCAGACAGCAACTGTGTGCTGGGCTGCATTAAGAGAGGCATTACCAGCAGGGCAAAGGAGGTGATTCTCCCCCTTTACTCTGCTCTTGTCAGACCCCACCTAGAGTACTGTGTGCAGTTCTGGAGCCCCCAACACAGGAAGGACATGGAACTGCTGGAGAGAGTCCAGAGGAGGGCCACGAAGATGATCAGAGGGCTGGAGCAGCTCTGCTATGAGGACAGGCTGAGAGAGTTGGGGCTTTTCAGCCTGGAGAAGAGAAGGCTTTGGGGAGACCTTATAGCAGCCTACCAGTATCTGAGGGGGGCCTACAGGAGGGCTGGGGAGGGACTGTTCACAAGGTCTTGTAATGACAGGACGAGGGGAAATGGGTTCAGATTGGTGGAGGGGAGATTTGAATGGGATGTTAGGAAGAAATTCTTCACAGTGAGGGTGGTGAGGCACTGGAACAGGTTGCCCAGGGAGGTTGTGTCTGCTCCCTCTATGGATGTGTTCAAGGCCAGGCTCGATAAGGTCTTGAGCGTCCTGATCTAGTGGGAGGTGTCCCTGCCTATGGCAGGGGGTTGGAACTGGATGATCTTTGAGGTCTCTTCCAACCTAGACCATTCTGTGATTCTGTGATTCTATGATTCTAAAACATTAGCAACCTGTGTGTCTATAGCTGCACACCTCCTCCTTTGATTCACTCATGAGGTGTTAGGAAAATGCAGATGGTTTGTGATTTATGAAGCTGATGAGTCACTGTACCTCTTTCCTTTACTCCATTCCACCTCTGAGGTCTCCTCTTCTTATCTTCACATTCCTCAGTGAGGAGTACAGATGTGAGGATAAAACACCACAAGCAAACTAGTGTAATGTCTCACTCTAACAGGATGGGTTTGACTGTTTCAAAGGCTGCTATTCTTTCCCGCCCTTGTTTCCCTCTGCACTTGACAATGCTTTGATAAACTCAATGGCTATCACTTCAAGCTATCCAGATTGACATTGCTTACTCAGTTTGAGCCTTTGCACCACCGGGAAAAGCTTCAGCACACAATGATTTCCCCTTTCAAAAACATTAGGTCTGCCTTACAATTGTAACAGCTGAAAACATCCCCTTCTTGACTGGAAAGCTGAGCTTTCCAGCCAGTGCCAGATACTATCGAAGAGTTGGGTCATGAAGCAGCATCTCTGAGCCCACCACACTGAATACTTCCACAGCCATGCAACAGAAACATTCACTCCAACATTTCCAGAAGGGAGAATATCAACACGCCTTCAAAACCGCATCCTTCTGGACACTGCTAGACAGATTTTCACGGGACCTGAACACCCAGTGTCCTCCAAACTCGGCTAGAGAACATCAAACAAATTTGATGTCCAAGGCACTTCAGGACAACTCCAATTTTAAGCAGATGAACAGTCAGCTGTTGGCCTAACTCACACGGTTCAATACTCTGATGAGCCAAGGAGGCAAACCTCGGGCATCCCATGTTGAAGTGCCATGTTTCTGTCTGGGGGTGCAAAGAGATCCCTATGCATGCACTGCTGCTGGCTTGAAGGGACATGCTGCAGACACCTGTGTTGCCTGTGGCTGTAGCCAGGCTGGGTCTCCCACTTGCCAGGCAGACTCAGATGAATGACCTTAAGCTGCAGGCACATGATGTGCATGTGTTTCCCAACCTTGATTGCCATTTAGGAGACCGTTGTCATACTGATGAACCCCTATATTGCTGGGAAAGTATATTTTCTTCCTCAACCTGTGTGCTGGTTTGAGGCTAATTAGGATATTCCAATGAGAGAAATTAGATTACTGGCTGTGAAAAGAAAATGCAGTGATATCTATATTACCTGTTCATTTTACTAGGACATATGAAAGCAAGGACACAAACAAAGATAAGACAGTCTCTGCCTGCCTGTTGCTGTATTAACTCTTCTGCCTGACCCTGCACATTTCCAACTAATCTTTCTGCTTCTAACACCTCTTGCTGACCTTTCCAGCTCACCTTGTATGTTAGGGAGATTCTGAGATAAGGGAGAGGGTGGAAAGAAGGTGGAAGAGTGGTTGGGAGCCCCTCCTGGGCACTCTGACTGCTGGGAGGGGTCTTGTATTTCTGTATTACTTTTAACTGTATATAGCTGTAAATATTTGTAATATATTGTATACATATGCTTGTAAATTGTGCTAACCCCTTTGTGCTGGTTTGAACTAATTGGAGAATTTGAGTGAGAAATTAGACTATTGTCTGAAAGAGGAAAACATAGTATGTCACTTCACCCAGAGCTCTACTGAGAAAGAAAAAAAAAATAGTTTTAAAAGTGTAACCCAAACATAGATAGTGAGATGGTTTCAGGTCTCTCTGGCTGTGGCTGCTCTTTGCACAGTTCTTTGTCTCTGCCTTGGTAGCTAATTCTCAGTAATTCTACTAACTTCTTTCCTACTACTAACCCCCCTGGCTGATCTACCTCAGCTTATCTGCAGCATCAGCAGGTGGTGAGATAAGATTGGGGAAGGGGGGGAAACGTGGTAGGGGGTGGTTGGTTACCCCTCTTGGGGATTTTGATCTCTGGGAGGGCTGTGGTGTTTCAGTATTACCTTTTCACTGTATATATCTGTAAATACCTGTTATACCTTGCAAATATCTGCTTGTATATTGTGCATTGCTGTAAATATAAAGCTTCATTTATCAACTTCCAGTGTTCTGAGTCCTACCTGGCGTTTATTTCAAAAGGTGGGGGGGCAGGTAACTGCTTAAACCACCACACCTGTGAATATAAAAGCTTCATTCTTTAACTTCCAGCCAGCAGAATTTAGTCTGGGTGAATCATTGTGTGTGAGTGGGGTGGGTGATGCCCAGAACCACCACAACCTGGCAATTTCTTCCTGACCATAACTGGTGCCTTGTCTCTCAACCAAGTCAGAAGCAAAAAGCAGGTGTGTAAGGTCAAGAGGCCTCCTCTCTTCTGTCCCAGCACACAGGGAAGGTGGCTGCTGCTGGTTAAGGGGAATCAGAATCATAGAATGGTTTAGGTTGGAAGAGACATTAAAGATCACCCACTTCCAACCCCCTGCCATAGGCAGGGACACCTCCCACTAGATCAGGTCGCTCAAGACCTCATTCAGCCTGGCCTTGAACACCTCCAGGGAGGGAGCAGCCACAACCTCCCTGGGCAACCTGTTCCAGTGCTCAGAGGAATGAGGTGCTCAGAGGAGTACTTGCTGCCTACGCAGTGTTCTGCATCAGTCTGACCTCCTGGCCCTGGTGACATGCCAATATGGTTCTGCTGAGGGACTTTGTAAGTGTCTTGGTCTAAGTAACATTGCCTGTAACCTTGTCACATTTTAGAGTGTATTAGGTTGTGCTCTACTTGCTTAAAGGCTGTCTCAAAAAGAGCTCTTGTATCAGGCCATGAAAAACATAGTTCCACATTTCATAGAATGGTTTTGGTTGGAAGTGACCTCAAAGATCATCTAATTGCAAGCCCCTGCCATAGGCAGGGACACCTCCCACTAGAACAGGTCGCTCAAGGCCTCATCCAATCTGGCCTTGAACACCCTCCAGGGAGGGCATATCCACAACCTCCCTGGGCAACCTGTGCCAGTGTCTCACCATCACCTGGAGATTTCTCTAAAAGCTTTTACTGACTACCTAAAACAAGTATCTTTTCTGAGTCCTTTCCCCTCAGTCAGGAGTCTGCCTTAGATAGTTAATGGGCTGTGGTGATCAGAGGATCCCACTGGGTCAATATTCAGGGTTAAAACCAAGCAGCCCTGTGAATTAAGGCACTGCTACTATCACCACTGCTCAGATGGGCAATTAAGGTACAAAGTGTGGCCAAAGCTTTCCTGAACAGCCAAGATAATTTACAGCTTGCTGCCATGGAAAGGGTAGTGACAGTGCAGAAATCATGCCTCACCCAAGGTCTTCAGCAGGGCTGGAAACTGCATCTAGGTTCTCAGTGCTACAGGCTATATCCCATCCTCCAGTAAATTCAGACTATCTTCCCAGTTCTTGCAAGCTGAGAATATTTATCAGCCCCTGCAAAAGAAGCTGGTACTTTTAGATTAGGTCTCAGAAAATAAGCACCAAAGTCACAAATGCACACTAAAGCTCTCACCAGAAGGCTCATGCAAAGGAGCAAAAATCTGAAGATCAAAAGGTTTGAACTACCAATCTTTCTTCAAATGTTGCTCATCAGGTCAGGTGCATGTAAATGGCACAGAAGTCTGCCTTCTGACGATGCCAAACTTCTCTCTGTTCTTATACAAGTTAAAAGTTAGCTTCCTCTGCAGCTGCCCCAAAGCACATTGCTAGCAAGCTGCACTGCCTCCTCCTGCTATTCCTTTGCTTGAACACCACCACTTGTAAATTTTTTTTTTCTAAATTTTGGAAAAATGTAGTACTTTAACAAAGGTGCCCATGTGATGAAGACCTTTTCATGACAGCCTCATCTCATCTAAAGTTTGTGGGCACCATCAATACATTTGTTCTCTTTTCTCTTTCTGGAGGCCCTGGAAGAACTGACTCACACCTCTTTTAGTCAAGGGTATATTTTTTCCTGCTCTTTGTAACAAAAAATGAGTGTTCCTAGCATGCATCACTTTATCCCTTCACCAGTTTCTTGATGAAGGGGCCCTATAAAAGATGCTTAGCTACTCTTTTCCCCCCATCATCCCAATCATATGCTGTACCCATCAAAGTTGTTTTACTGCATCTGCTGTACTTAATCTCCTGCAATTCCCTCTCACAGAATCATAGAATGGTTTAGGTTGAAAGGGACATCAAAGATCATCCAGTTCCAAACCTTCCCCACCATACGCAGGGATACCTCCCAGTAGAACAGGATACCCAAGACCTCATCCAACCTGGCCTTGAACACCTCCAGGGAGGGAGCAGCCACACCCTCCCTGGGCGACCTGTGCCAGTGTCTCACCACCCTCACTGCAAAGAACTTCCTCCTAACATCCAGTTTAAACCTCCCCTCTGCCAGTTTAAACCCATTACTCCTCATCCAAGGCCATTACAAGACCTTGTGAACAATCCCTCCCCAGCCTTCCTGTACACCCCTTTCAGATACTGGAAGGCTACCATAAGGTCTCCTTGAAGCTTTCTCTTCCCTGGCTGGAGATCCCCAACTCTTGTAACCTGTCCTCATAGCAGAGCTGCTCCAGCCCTCTGATCATCTTTGTGGCCCTCCTCTGGACTCACTCCAACAGTTCCATGTCCTTCTTTTGGTGGGGGCTCCAGAACTGTGCACAGTTCACACTCAGATCACCTCTACACATAATTTTCCCTTTATTGGCTTCAAATTTTATCTCAACACAAGTGTGTTTACTTATGTCATCTTTCCTTACTAAGCACCCAGATCCTATATCCATATCGAATAAAATCCTTTGTATAAAGTATGAACTTTCAGAACAAAAACTGTGTGACAAAGGACCTACCACACACTCAGTAGAAGAGGCAAAGAGACAATATATAGCAAGCCCAGCAAGATCCTTTGACACATCTGCATGTTCTTCCTTCAGTGCAGGTCACAAAACCACATCCCCCAGCTTACAGTGCATCTAAAGCACTTAATACAGGACCAGAACCAACCAGCTACCACCCATCTTCAGAAAACAGAAGCCAGCTTAAGTAGCACTGATGTTCCAGATCATAGAATCAGTCAGACTTGGAAGAGACTACAAGAATCATCAAGTTCCAACTCCCCTGACATGCTCAGGGACACCTTACCCTAGATCAGGCTGCCCACAACCTCATCCAGCCTGGCTGCAAACACCTACAGGGATGTGGCCCCAAACACTCTCCAGGGCCTCACCACTCTCATGGTGAACAACTTCCTCCTCACATCCAGTCTCCAGTCTGAATCTCCCCACCTCCAGCTTTGCTCCATTCTCCCTAGTCCTCTCACTACCTGAGAGCCTAAAAAGCCCCTCCACAGCTTTTTTGGAAGCCCTCTTCAGATACTGGAAGGCCACAATGAGGTCACCTCAGAGCCTCCTCTTCTCCAAATAGAACAGCCTCAACTCTTTCAGTCTGTCCTCACAGCAAAGGTTCTCCAGCCTTCTGATCATCCTCGTGACCCTTCTTTGGACACGCTCCAGCATGTCCACATCCCTCTTGTAACAGGGGCTCCAGAACTGGATGGAGTACTCCAGGTGGGGTCTCACCAGGGCGGAGTAGAGGGGGAGAATCACCTCCCTTGACCTGCTATCCACACTTCTCCTGATGCAGCCCAGGATCTGGTTGGCTTTCTGGGCTGCAAGTGCACACTGCTGGCTCACGTTGAGCTTCTCACCCGCCAGCATCCCCAAGTTCCTCTCCTCAGGGTTGCCCTCCAGCCATCCACTGCCCAGCATGGATTTGTGCTTGAGATTGCCTTGACCCAGCTGCAGGACCTTGCACTTGGCCTTATTGAACCCATTGACAGCCACTCTTTGGGTGTGGCCATCAAGCCAGCTCTTTATCCATCTAGTGGTCCACCCATCAAACCCATAGTAGGCCTATACCACCTGAAGCTTGAAATTAATAGATGTTTGCAGCTGAAGTTTTCATGAAGTAACACCGCTCTAATTCCCTCTGTCACCCAACAAATAGGCTCCCAATCAAATATTTATCTTCCTTTGGAAAAATCACAGGCGATGCATTCTGTTTTTAAATGGAAAGGAGAAGAAGGTAGAAAGCCTTTCAAATCCCTGCCTGCTTATGGGGAAAGACTTCTCCTGCGATGCAGCAAACTGAGGTATCAGGTGGGTGTGTACAGATTATGAAGTGTCCCTGGGGGTGCCTACTAAAGCAGGGCAAACAAATGCATTTTGTCCCTAGGGATCATGGGGCTGAAGGAGCTTCCTCTTCCTCCCCGCAGCACTGCGCTTGTCGTCGCTCTCATTTGTCACAGGGCAGAGCCACTGCCCTCTGTGCACAGTAACAGTTTTGCTGCTGGGAGAATTTGGCACGGCCACAAAGGACCTTTGTCCATGCCAGAAGTTGGGCACATAATGCAATCCTTCCCCCTTGTCACACAGGATTGGGTTTCCATAGCCGGGTTAGAAATACTCCTCGACAACCGCAACTCACAAGCCCAACCATCACCTCCCTCCTCAACACAGGATGCTTTTTCCTACAGGGCAGAGGAGACAGAGGGGAGCAGTTGCTGTACTTTGGACAACAAATTCCTGCAAACTCTAACCAGACTTGCAGCAGATAGGTCTGAAGGACCGATGGAGCTCTGCCCTTGATCTCTACTCCTCTCTGGTGAGACCCCACCTGGAGTACAGTGTCCAGTTTTGGGGCTCCTATTACAAGAAGGATGTGGACATGCTGGAGTGTGTCCAGAGAAGGGCCATGAGGATGATCAGAGGGCTGCAGCACCTCTGCTGTGAGGACAGGCTGAAAGAGTTGGGGATGTTTGGTTTAGAGAAGAGGAGGCTCCCAGGTGACCTTATTGTGGCCTTCCAGTATCTAAAGGGGGCCTACAGAAAAGCTGGGGAGGGACTTTTTAGGCTATCAGATAGTGAGAGGACTAGGGGGAATGGAGCAAAGCTGGAAGTGGGAAAATTCAGATTGGATGTGAGGAGGAAGTTGTTCAGCATGAGAGTGGTGAGAGCCTAGAATGGGTTGCCCAGGGAGGTGTTTGGGGCCACATCCCTGGAGGTGTTTAAGGCCCTCTGGATGAGGCTGTGGACAGCCTAATCTAGGATAGGGTGTCCCTGGGCATGGCAGGGGGGTTGGAACTAGATGCTCCTTGTGGTCCTTTCCAACCCTGACTGATTCTATGATTCTATGCAAGGCTTTTGTTACCTGGATACTAGAAGACCACTTCAAAATGAGACTCTCCTATTTCCAGGTATATTCTCATCCCCAAAAGCCCTGAAAACCTGGCAAATAGATCTGATCTAAGAACATAGAATTCCTCTGTGCCACATTTCCCCACTTGTGTTTAATCTGCCAGCCTCTCTGTGTGTGCTTATGCATGCATGGGTACATACATGTGTGTGTACATACACAGGATTTGATTTATCCCAGCGTGGAAGCTCTGGGGCACTGCTCTGAATCCAGCCCATCCTACTTTTCCCTCAACTGGCCTTTACAATGAAGCTCCCCAGGCCAAGATAGAAGCTTCCAGCACACAGGAACTTTGGGAAAGGATTCCAGTACAAGGGGCTAGGGACAGAAGGTAAAGCACACCCTGACATGATACTGCTGGAAAAAAAGATGGGATTTAGCAAGATGTGTCTCTGTGTTTTTCATTTCACCCAGGAAATACAAAACACTCACACATTACTTAATATTTTAGCTCAAAAGAAGCAGTGCTTCTTTCGGAAATATGCAGTAGAAGAAAATGAAAAAGGTCCTTGGAAATAAATGAAGTTTCATAAGAGCTGATTATGTATTAAAAAAAAAAAAACAAAAAGCAACTGACACACTTGTGAACACGATCAGCCCAGCACAACCTGTGCTTTTGCAGACTGCCCACTGAGTGCACCACACTCAAGGACAGGTTTTGATGCTTTCACTTTCCATTTTAAACATCAAGGGATGCAGCACAAACCAGTTCTTACTTTCAAAACTGAGTTTGATCTGGACTATGCAAAGCTTGGATGCTTTGGCACCCTCCTGGAATGTCCTTTACATTCCCAAACCACAAGCCATGTTTCACTCAGACAGACTACTGGTACACTGGAGAATAAACTCCCAAGGAAAACAAAGAGGAACTGGCAAAACCTCCCACTCATTTACTTCTTACCGGTGGAAGTGTTTGCCATCAGAACACCTTAAAAGCGTGACAAAGTACACTTGGCAGTTGCCTCCTCCTGCCTCCTCCCACATGCTTTAATCCAGGCACACTCAATATTCCCAGTGCAGGGCTGGAGTCATCAGAGGCATCGTCCTCTTTGTCTCTTTGGTGTCTGGAATTCCCCACCACCACCCGGGGCTACTTCATAGCATGTCCAGATGAACAAACTGTAACAAAGATGCTTGAGCAATACTTGACAAACACAGAAAATGAAGATAACTACTCCTTAAAAGTTTCCCACTGAAGAGTATTAATTTTTAAAAATGAATTTATTTCCTTAATTTTTTTTTTCTCCTCCTCCTGTTTCTGGGAGGAGAGCAGCAGGTTGGCACCAGCCGACCCAAAGTTTATCCTCACTCCTACCCAGCTCCAGCAAACCCTCTTCCTTCCTACTCTCCTCTGCACTGCAAAACAGGCTCCAAAAAAACAGACATCAAAATCCAGTGCAACACTAATATCCAATATTTATTTGCCAAAACATGAGCATGCTTCTTCTGAGGAAAGAAGAAAGTAATAATGAAAGAATCCTTAATGATTTAATTTCAAGAGGCAGCTATTTTGTGACCAGCTTGCATTAATTTAGTTCATAGAATCAGTCAGGGTTGGAAGGGACCACAAGGATCAGCTAGTTCCAACCTCCATGCCATGGACATAGACACCCTACCCTAGATCAGGCTGTCCACAGCCTCATCCAGTCTGGCCTTAAACACTTCCAGGGATGTGTCTCCAAACACCTCCCTGGGCAACCCATTCCAGGCTCTCACCACTCTCATGGTGAACAACTTCCTCCTCACATCCAATCTGAATCTCCCCACCTCCAGCTTTGCTCCATTCCCCTTAGTCCTGTCACTACCAGAGAGCCTAAAAAGTCCCTCCCCAGTATTGTCTCTTGTTTTTAGAATGTTATATTACAATTTTATATTATATTACATTTATATAATAATTTTACAATAGNTTTATAATAGTTTTGTCTCTTGGTTTTATAATGTTTGTGAAAATGTCTCCTGCAAAACGAAACAACCACCTCACAGCCTACTATGAACTGAGTGAGATGTGGCAGCTCTTTCCCTAGCAACCCACCAGCACCAAGCCTGCTTTCCTGCACAGCAAAGGAGGGCAGAAGAGTGCCTGCCGAAAAGCTCTCTGGCTGTCAGCTCCAGCCTGGCAATCCTGACACCCTGGCAAACAGAACACACTGGGGGAAGGCAGCACTTCTATGACCTGCCTTCTGAAATGCTTCTTACCTCCAACTGCTAACCAGCTGCTCAGTCATTTGCAGGTTGGTTGGTTTGCTTGCACTGTGAAGCAGTCACTTTGTTTCCTAAATAGCCTGGGAAATCATCTTTGCAGCCCCCCCAGTTGTTCTCCATAACTGGAGTGGGATTAAAGCACCTGAACCCTGCTCTCAGATGACCTCCATGTGCAACAGCGAGGTGCTCACTGTGGGGTTTTTCTCCTTTCAGAGAACAGGCAGAAGAAGCTTGTGTCACTTCTAGCACTGGTAGGACAAACACCCTGGGCTCATCATTGCTGTAAGTAGCTTAGCCAGTGTGGAGGGCAGGAAGAGTGCTTCTTTGATGCCTCTGATAGCCACTGCTGGACATCGTACCCAAGGTTCTGCTAGATCAACCTGCCACTACTTCAGAACCAACTCAGGCAGGCTCTCAAGCTTGTCTGTGCAACCATAGGGTTTTCTCCAACACATCTCCCCATGCTCTTTGATGAATACTTTATAAATTCAGCATCCTCAGACACGTGGGAACTAAGACCCCCAGGCACATCTTGTCTTTGACTATTCTTCAACACAGCCATTTAGCCAAACCCTTTGTGTAACTACTCAGGATCCAAAGCTGACTCACAAGGCAACTCCCAAGGATCCCCTACAATGCCTCTTCCCAGCAGCATTCCCTTCTAGTCTTATCACCTGCAAGAGTCTGCCTGAAGCACTATGGAGCATGTCCAGAGAAAGGGCACAAGGATGATCAGATTGCTGGAGCATCTCTGCTATGAGGACAGACTGAAAGAGTTGGGGATGTTCAGTCTGGAGAAGAGGAGGCTCCCAGGTGACCTTATTGTGGCCTTCCAGTATCTGAAGGGGGCCTACAGCAAAGCTGGGGAGAGACTTTTTAGGCTCTCAGGTAGTGACAGGACTAGGGGGAATGGAGCAAAGCTGGAGGTGGGGAGATTCAGATTGGATGTGAGGAGGAAGCTCTTCATCATGAGAGTGGTGAGGCCCTGGAATGGGTTGCCCAGGGAGGTGTTTGGGGCTGCTTCCCTGGAGGTGTTTAATGCCAGACTGGATGAGGCTGTGGACAGCCTGATCTAGGGTAGGGTGTCTATGTCCATGGCATGGAGGTTGGAACTAGCTGATCCTTGTGGTCCCTTCCAACCCTGACTGATTCTATGATTACCTAGACTGGAGCAGTTCTAGGGTTATTTCTCCTGAAGCTTTATGTGAAGGTTTAGCTGCACAACAGTTTCTGAAAAACCATGTCCCAACAGCAAGAGCTGATCCTACTTTTTAAAGCCACCTGACTCCAAAATCCAAATAAGGGGGGAAAGAGAAATAATAGTCCCATCAATTAGGCTGAAAATGGCAGAGCCATGAAAACATATCTTAGAGGAGCATTCATCAGCTACCACCTCTTTCAAATCCAGCCTGGGCTTCAGGCTACTCTCCTGACAAAAAACACCAACAAAATACACATTTATACTCCAGCAGATTAGCTCCCTTCTGATGAGGAAACACTTAGAACCATAGAATCAGCCAAGTTGGAAGAGACCTCCAAGATCATCCAGTCCAAATTATCACCCAGCCCTATCCAATGGCACTAAGTGCTTCATCCAGACTTCTCTTGAACACTTCCAGGGACAGTGACTCCACCACCTCCCTGGGCAGCCCATTCCAATGCCAATCACTCTCTCTGTCAAGAACTTCCTCCTAATATCCAGCCTATACCTCCCCTGGCACAATTTGAGACTGTGTCCCCTCGCTCTGTTGCTGGTTGCCTGAGAGACCAACCCCACCTGGCTACAACCTCCCTTCAGGCCAGGCAGTTGAGCAATGAGGTCACCTCTGAGCCTCTTCTTCTCCAGGCTGCACACCCCCAGCTCCCTCAACCTCTCCTCACAGGGCTGTGCTCCAGGCCCCTCACCAGCTTTGTTGCCCTTCTCTGGGACACATTCCAGTACCTCAACATCTCTCTTGAACTGAGGGGCCCAGAACTGGACACAGTACTCAAGGTGTGGCCTGACCAGTGCTGAGTACAGGGTAAGAATAACCTCCCTTGTCCTGCTGGCCACACTGTTCCTGTTAGAGTCCAGGATGCCATTGGCTCTCCTGGCCACCTGGGCACACTGCTGGCTCATGTTCAGCTCCTATCTCCCAGCACCCCCAGGTCCCTCTGCCTGGCTGCTCTCCAGCCACTCTGTCCCAGCCTGTAGTGCTGCCTGGGGTTGTTGTGGCCAAAGTGTAGAACCCTGCAGGCAGCCTTGTTCAATCTCATCCCATTGGCCTCTGCCCACCCATCCAACCAGTCCAGGTCTCTCAGCAGGGCCCTCCTACCATCCAACAGATCGACACCTGCTCATAACTTGGTGTCATCTGCAAACTTACTGATGATGGCCTCAATCCCCTTGTCCAGGTCATCAATAATGATATTGAAAGGATCATCAACATTTCCTGAAGTAACTCCTATCAAGATTTTTGCAATATCCAGGGAACATGATCAAGACTAATTGCACCTGCTGCATGCTTCTCACCTGAAAGAGGAACCCAAGGTAAATTAAAATTTAAAGTATGTTTTAAATTACTTTTGTTTTTTGCTCCCCAAAGTCCCTCTTCTCTTCATGATTTCTTTGTCTCATGGAGGTGGTCTCTTTCTCCTCCAATGGCTTTTGCCTTCTCCAATCCTACCAAAATGTTCAGGGAGTGAAGGAAGTTCAGGCCAAAGAAACCAGACAAACCACTCACACAGCTCCCGATTTCTGCATCCTCTCCTGGAGGTCTGTCCCTGCAGAACAGAGTAGCTTCTGGCTTGGGGAGGAATCAGGCCCAGTATGATCCAAGGCACTCAATTCCCTGGCATCTCCCACGGCCTCACAACAGTAAATTAAGGGGTAAATATCAGAGGGGAGAGAGAGGGTACAAACAAAAGCCCCTTAAAATCCTGCTCATGCAGGCCATGGGACTCTGCTGTCTTGTTGAAAAAAAATAATTCTGAAGCAAAGCAAGAGGAGGAAAGACAGCCAGGGAGCATGAAAGGGCTGCAGAGCCTGTAATGGAAAATCCTCACTCAGTCACCAAGCAGTCCTCTCGTAACACTTATTAAAATAGAGCAAGTATGAAGAAACAGCCCAATTGCACACAACACTGCTGAGAAATTGAATCCAACTGTTGAAATCAGCTACCAAACCCCTCCCCTCCAAATGCTGGCAGCTCACATCACTTAACTGCATCCAAACCACCTCTGAGAAAAGAGTGATGGGGGAGACAAGACAGGATGGGATGACTCTGAGTTTGGTTCATCTTCAGAGCAGGGCTGGCATCAAAACCTTGACTGGTCTCTTTTGTCACTTGCCCAGGTTCAAATGCAGGATCTCTAGCTGTGGCACTAAATAAAAGAGTTCAAGCATGACGTCTGTGGCATTTGGTCTTAGCAATTGCATGAGCATGAGTGCTCATGAAGTGAGAAAACAAACCTTAATATTAGAGGTCTAGGAAAGCAAGTGAGAAACAGCCTCTTTGCTTTCTTATAATTTGCTTTTAGTTCTAGGTCTTGCTATTTAAAAGCTGAATTTAAATGAGAATAGGCAGATTTTGCTCCTTTTGTGGAGTAAATCAACCTAACAGCCCAGGTCAGGCCAACACACAGAAACAAAAGACCTGGCTGAGGAAATTCAGCACTGGCTGATTTATCCTTTGAAAAGGGTGGAAAAAAGCCATCCTGGCACATCAAGTTTGTTTCTTTGAAGGTGAAACAATTTAGTGTTGGTATCAGATGGCAGGAAATTAAACCCAGGCCCTTTCCAGAACACCCCAAGATATCTTTTCAAGGCTTCAAATGCTGAACAATGGAATAACCCTGTGGGGTCCATCAAGCTTGCAGTAAACTGAAGCAATGTAAAAGGCATCCTCACCTGATCACTTCTCGGCATGATGGCTCAGCCCTGCTTCTCACCCTGTGTCTCCAGTCCAAGACATGCAGAGAGAGACCATGGCAGCAAAGTGAGAGGAGAGCAACAAATTATTTAGCCCACTAAAAGGGGCTCCAGATGGGGTCCATGCCTCACATTTCAGAGGAAGCACATCACTTCTTGATGCTTGCAAAACCAAAAACACCACCACCACTCCCCAAACCACACAGCAGAACCTCCCCAAAAGCATATTATGAGAGGAGTGTGGAAAAAAAAAGAATGTAACTGCATATTGTTCAGTTCTGATTTCTTACATTGAGAGGGGATCAGTGGAAAAAAACATTTTAAAAACCCAAACAACAAACCCCCCTCAAATAAAGTCTTTTCTCCTTGGACAACTCCATGTCAAGATGCAGGTGCATCCACACACAGTGTAGATCAAGCTAAACAAAAGCAGCATATGCCATCACTGTTTCCTTGGAGTGTAAATAGCACCAGGAAAGAAACAGCTTTCAACCTGGCCCCTTGTTTGCTTCCAGTCCCGAGTGACTCAAAAGAAGGGCTGTCTGAAGATGCTTGGTAGCATGTCAATCTTTCCCAGCAAGTAGAAGAGCTAAAAAATCAATTGCTCTAAACAAAACAAAACAAAAAAATTCCAACAAGTAAAACCCCTGAGGCTTGCTGGGAAGAAGTAAAATTGAGGGGAAATAAAGGTAAAGATGAAAGGCACCTGTAATCTCTTTAATGCAGCACTGAAGTTCTTCTGAAGAGAAAGCTCAGAAACTGTAAGAAAAGGAAAGAAAGGGAAAGAAGAAAGCAGCCCATTGACACGGGCTACAGATATATTTTTTAATGGGCATTAGGGTCAGCAGGGCATCTTCCAACCTGCCCTGCTTAAACCGGAGCTTTGATGATGTTACACACGCGATTTTAATGCAACGTTCATCCTGGTGGGACCATAAGTTCGTTTTGTCTGTGTGTGTGAGGAGTATGCACAGGCACGAAGGACGGCTCAGGGTTTTCCCGAGGGGAGGAAGGGTGGTTTGTAGGCATATGATGAAAACAGCAGCTGTTGGGTTGCACCTCAGCTGTGTTTTGGGTTGCTGACAAGGGTAATGGGGAGAGAAAGGAACAAGCAGCAGTAAAGGGCTACATGGGCTCGGAGAGAAGGGAAGAAGAGGATAAGAAACAGCTTTGCCCTCAGCCTCCTACAGTCCTCCTGAATTCAGCTCAAATGGTCAAAAGGCCAGCCTTGCTGCTGCTGAATCCCACCTGGCAGGGGAACCTTCTCTCTACCAGCAGAACCCTGGCCAGGGCTTCAGGCTTTGCTCTCCCATGTGAAATGCACAGGAGCTGCTACATTCTCTCCCTGCTGCCTGCTTTTCAGTGCAACCTACAGGCATGCCCATTGCAACTCTACACATTGGCCAAGATAGCAATGATAAAACACTTCTTTTTTTCCCCCTCTATGTTTTTACCTTGTGATTGATGCCTACACATAAATGAAGACACCGCAGGCTTTCCTCCTTCAAAAAGACTACCAAAAAAAAAAAAAAAAAAA
>VWZI01010178.1:280382-316004 GCA_013396835.1 Psilopogon haemacephalus
AAAAGGCAAGACAATGAATCCACATTCTGTTTTTCTTTCAAATTCCACAGTGTTTTTCCAATCTAATTCAGTAAGGACTGCGTAAACAGGCTGGAGCCTGAAAGAGCTCCCAGTGAATCAGCCACTAAGGTGGTGGAAGTTAAAGACGACTGGCTAGAAGCTGAAGTCAATGTTTAAAACACGGAATAGGGGCAGGCAGGAGCAGCTTTGAAAGTGAGCTTTCAGAAAACCCTGCCCTACCCTAGAACCTCAGTGATCTCTTAATTTAATTATGGCAGTTTTAGGATAGCTTACCATAATTAGACTATAGTTTCTCTAAAGGTGAAAAAGATCTCTGGAGGACAACACTCTCTGTGCCAGCACAGCTTTGCTATACACTTAACTGCATGTAATGAGCTTAATTACACACAATGCCTTTTAGTTGACTATATCCTATAAACCCAAAACTGGCCCAGAGAATCTTTTTTCTGCCCAGCACATTATACACAGCAGTGATATTGCCAAAATGGTCACTTCTTCAGGACATTTGAAGACTTGAAGAACAGCCGGCAGACAAAGAAGCAGAAGAAATCCACATCTCTATGGGGAACCTCCAGCATGGGCAGCATGGACATAGCAATGCTACAGATGAATGGTGCACAGATTCACTTGGCCCTTAGGCAGATGAAGCTGGGGTAGAAAAAGGCACTCATGACCAAACAACAAGCTTAATATTAACAAGCTGCTCTAAGAAGAAACAAGGACATGGAACTGTTGGAGCAAGTCCAGAGGAGGGCCATGAAGATGATCAGAGGGCTGGAGCAGCTCTTCTATGAGGACAGGCTATGAGACTTGGGGCTCTGCAGCCTGGAGAAGAGAAGGCTTGGAGGAGACCTTATAGTAGCTTTCCAGTGTTTGAAAAGGGCCTACAGGAAGGCTGGGGAGGGTCTGTTCACAAGGTCTTGTAATGACAGGACCAGGGGTAATGGGTTTAAACTGGTAGAGGGGAGATTTAAATGGGATGTTAGGAGGAAGATCTTTCCAGTGAGGGTGGTGAGATACTGGCACAGGTTGCTCAGGGAGGTTGTGGCTGCTCCCTCCCTGGAAGTGTTGGAGGCCAGGTTGGATGAGGCCTTGAGTGACCTATTCTAGTGGGAGGTGTCCCTGCCTATGGCAGAGGGTTGGAACTGGATGATCTTTGGGGTCACTTCCAAACTAAACCATTCTACAATTTCCATGGATTTACTTTATAAGGGGGAAGTTAGATATGGGGGTACATTTAAAACTTTAATTTTACATTCCCTGAGGATTATATTTAAAAACAAAAAATACTCTGTTATGTGAATATTGTTACTGCCTGACATTTTGGTCACATTATCTTTTTTGGCATGTATGTCAGATATGATTCACCATATGTTTGATGACATGCAACGCACTAGTTCAACTACATTCTACTAATACAACAAGCCAAGAGAACTTTTCTTTTCTGATGCTTTAGTTAGGAATGCCTCAGTCACACAGTCCTCGTTCATTTTTAAGATCTCCCATGCACACTTACTGAACTTTAAACAACAAAAGAAAACCTCCCGAGACAGATACAGCCTTTTGTCTTCAATCTGAGAAAGGCAGGATACATTTTAACTGTTGGCACTAGAAAAATCCCAATCCTAATACCTTCCCTACCATTTTTGAGCTACTCATGTAAAATGGATTCTCTGTAAGATTACTGGGCAGGATTTCTGTAGCAGAAATGTTTTTCCAGATCAACACCTTTCCCCCAATGGTGACTCCCCTGTAGTACAAACCCAAACAAGCCCCAATCCCTGTCCCAAAGAGTCTGCATGTCATTTCCCTGCTCAAAGGGAAGTTAGGAGGATTATTAGTTGTAAAATGCTTTGAAGGTTAAAAAAAAGGTGCTAAATACTACTGCCTCCATGAAGTCAATCCATACTCTTCACAATTCTCTACCAACCACTTATACTGTGATAAAAATAGTGATTTTGAGCAATAAGCTGGTTGCTCTACAACTGGCCACTCAGGAACAACAAGCAACACCAAGCATTTTGCCTCTGACGAGAGCCCCCTTGCAAGCAAACCTGCTTTAATCATAGGATCATAGAATGGTTTAGGTTGGAAGAGACCTCAAAGATCATCCAGTTCCAACCCCCTGCCATAGGCAGGGACACCTCCCACTAGAACAGGTTAAACATATTTCAACTCCTGCAGTCAAATGCTGTTCAATCCCTTCAGGCAAAGAGCTGAGTGTGCTTCTGCCCTGCGGAGAGCAAAGATCAAGTGGTGTCCACCAGGAGGATGTCAACTTTTGCAAAGAGGGGACCACCCTCTTGGCCTTCCTACAAAACACAGCTCACCTCTGCTTAATTCAGCTATGCACAGAGCAATTTAGCATCCAGCCTCTGCTGAGGAGGGTTTTGGATAAGGAACAACAGAGGAACATTAGTCACCTCCACACAGGGAAGGCTACAGAGGCTGGCATTTATCTAGCCACACTACCAGTCATCTCTCTGATCAAGTAAGAAAAAAAATTCACCAAAGGAATAGAAGACCCCTTCTTTGAGCTTCCAAACATCTGGAATAAAACTCATCCTTTGAAAAGCAGCTACAGACTAATTTTCACATGTGTCTAGTACCCAAATTCCCAAACAATTTAATGGGAGCCCCAGGAATTCAATGTCCTGGAAAAAAATGGAAACCCTACATGTTTAGTACAGGCTTTTGATACAGCAGTGGTGCTTAAATCCCAGCAAATAGGCCAGCTGTGATGTTATCTGGGTCTGTGCTGCCATCCCAGCAGTGGGAAAAGGTAGGAAAAGCAGCAGGACAGCCAGCCAGGTCTTTACATAATGACCCAGCCAGTCTTGCTGAGGCTGATTCCTTTGCTCGGGAAAGATTAGGAGCCATCTAAAAAGGAAAGCACACATAAACTCTTTGAATGCCAGTGTTTTGTGGGAGGTGACACCAAGGATTGTCCCTCTTTTAGACCTAGGGACACCAAGGATTGTCCCTCTTTTAGACCTAGAGACCTCAAGGTTGAGCGTTTGAGGAAGCGCAGAGGCACAGAACAGTGTTGGAAAGTGCCAGCAAGACTAACCCTGCTACAGCATCCTGAAAAGCAAAGTGAGGGGACTGGTAGCAAGGGTGGTTTCTCCTCCAAAACACACTTTGTGCTGAATAGCTGTGGGGATGACACAAGAGGTGAGCATATTATAACTCTCCATGTGCCACAGAAGCCTGCATTTGAGTAGATGCTACACTGGAATCAGGTGAGGCCACAGACACTTATTGCAGGGGGCAAGAACTGATGCATTTCAAAATCATGTACTGCAAAACTCTGGGGTTTGAAAGCAGCACAGAAGCAGTGTGTTTTATGAAAGGCTTTCAATAAGCAGCAGGCTGCTTGCATGGCATCACCTCAGCGCTCAGGGTGTTAAAAAAGGACCTTTTCCAGCAGCTGTCATGCTATCCATGCTGCACACCACTCAGAGCTCATCATGGTGGTGTTACTGCCATCAGGTTTACAGGCATGTTTCAGGCAGCTGCAGAAGACCACAGGACACCTGAGGCTAGCACTCTGTCCCACTGACATACCCCAGTGAACAGTAAATAGACTGAGGGGTTTAGGGGGAAAAGCAACAGTCTCAACTACCTGTCACTGGCCAGCTGTGCACTCACTGGGAGACAAGCATATTGCAGAAGCCAGGTGTCAGCATCAGGGACTGCAATTTGCAGTGGTAATTCACCAGCTAAGACTACTCATCATTTTTTGAGTTTCAACAATTGCTAAGTGGGGAACCCCAGCCACTGCCAGTGGCATAGTAAGGCCCCTGCTGCAGACCCAGTGCCTCTGGGTGAGGAGAGCATGGATAGATGAGCAGAGAGGGGTACTAGGCAGGTACAGAGTGGGTTTCCATGAGCCTGAAACAAACCAGCATGCTGGAATGGTTACACAGCTCCATTGCCCGTAAGCACCACACTACACAGTGCTCCTGGGCAAGCTGCTTGGAGCTGCAGCCTACAAACTCCTCACTCTTATAAATGAGATATTTTCTTTTCATGTTTATTCCTTTTGCAATTCGCTCACAAAACTTGCAAAATACCTTGCCCCTTCTTTTGTCATTCAGATGATCTCTTGGGAGTCACCCACCCCTCGATCAAAACCAAGAGCAGATGAAAAAGTGTTGCTATCTTCTCTCCATTTATTGTGTTCCTGAGCTCACAGCTTTATGTGAACCAGCTCATAGAATGGTTTAGGTTGGAAGTGACCACAAAGATCATCTAGTTCCAACCCCCCACCATAGGCAGGGACACCTCCCAATAGAACAGGATGCTCAGGGCATCATCCAACCCTTGAACACCTCCAGGGAGGGAGCAGACACAGCCTCCCTGGGCAACTTGTGACAGTGTCTTACCACCCTCACTGCAAATAACTTCCTTCTAACATCTAGTTTAAGTCTCCCTTTTGCCAGTTTAAACCCTTCATCCTGTCATTACAAGACCTTGTAATAGTTCCTCTCCATCTCTGCTGTAGGCCCCCTTCAGGTACTGGAAGTTCTCCTCAAAGAATTCTCTCCAGGCTGAAGACCCCCAACTCTCATAGCCTGTCCTCATAGCAGAGCTGCTACAGCCCTATGACCAGATTCAGGGCTCTTCTCTGGACTCACTCCAACAGTTCCATGTCCTTCTTGTGTTGGGGGCTCCAGAACTGCACACAGTAATACCTTATGACTGCAGAGCAGTGCTAGAGCCATCTCAAGGGCTGAGGACAGGAATAGTTTTTTTGGTGTGCCTGTTTGGCTTCAGGCTTGAGGACACATTAGATTGTACTCTGCTGGTAAAGGAGATTGGCACCATCAGCCCCTTGTGCCTGCCCATGCCACCATCATGGGTACACAACACATACTGGGCAATGCAACTCCCAAACCCCAGCCCACCTTTGCCTTCTTCCTATACTAAAAAATCCTTGAAAATGCTTGAAGGTGATGTTCATTACTGCAGGCTCTGGAAGCTTTACACCACTTTTGACATGCAGGGTGCACCTCCAATCTCCCTGCCACCTCTGGCAGGCAGGGCTACTGCCAGGCTAAGGTGCGCAGTCAGGAGTTCTCCCTAAAGACACAATTGCTCAGGCCAGACTCGGCTGGAAAGAGGTGCTCAGAGGTCCTCCTGACATACAAAATGCACCCTTCAGTTTTCACAGACGACGAGGTGAGGTGCTTCTGCATCTTCTCTTATTAAAAAATGGCCCCATTTCTATAGTAACAGGCAACCCTTAATGCTGCATCAGGCGGCACTAAGCATTACGTTTGTGCTGCAGAAGTTTCTTTCCTTTTGATAGCTCATTACGAGCGTGCTAACACCTATTAAGGGTGTGCTCCCATCCTTCCTGCAGCTGCATAAGGGCTGCCTCTCATCTACTCACAAGTGCTTTTTCAAAGTGCCTCAGGAGTATTTTTAGAGGGGCTGATCGTGGCTCATTGAAGTCCTCTGAAATTTTGCTACTGACTCTGGCAGGAGCAAGATCAAAGAAGAAAGATGCTCCTTCTCTGCACTCCTCCAGTATCAGAGGGATGGCCTGTCCATGGCCACTCAGTGGGCACTTTTACTTCAAAGGAAACTGTCAGAGAGCAAGGTCATATCAAGATGGGGATCCACTGAGTGCTTTGCAACAAAGCTGGAAAAAAAAAAAAAAATCATCTCCTCTTTGTATTTACATAGTGTATAATAGTTAATATGTAACCATTAGATATGATTATACAAATACATCTTTATCATAAATATGCAATAAGAAGAAATTCAAGACCATTCCCCATCCTGGTGGAGCTCAAGACCCCTTCTGTAGTAGATCCTAGAATCACAGAATGGTTCAGGTTGGAAGTGATCTCAAAGATCATCCAGTTCCAACCCCCTGCCACAGGCAGGGACACCTCTCACTAGAACAGGTCGCTCAAGGCCTCATTCAACCTGGCCTTGAACACCTCCAGGGAGGGAGCAGCCACAACCTCCCCGGGCAACCCATTCCAGTGTCTCATCACCGTCACTGGAAAGAACTTACTCCTAACATCCTGTTTAAATCTCCCCTCTGCCAGTTTAAACACATTCCCCCTTGTCATGTCATCACAAGACCTTCTGAATAGTCCCTCCCCAGCCCTCCCATGTCCTTCTTGTGCTGGGGGCTCCAGAACCACACACAGTACTGCAGGTGGGGTCTGATGAGAGCAGAGTAGAGAGGCAGAATCCCCTCCCTTGCCCTGCTGGCAACGCTTCTCTTAATGCAGCCCAGGGCACACTTGCTGTCTGGGCTGCATTCACACTGCAGGCTCATGTTCAGCTTTTCATCAATCCAGACCCCCAGGTCCTTTTCCTCAGAGCTGCTCTCAGCCATTCACCACCCGGCCTGGAGTTGTGCTTGGGTTTGTGCCAAGCCAGGTGCTGGACCTTACACTGGGCCTTGTTGAATGTCATGAGGTTGGCCTGGGCACATCTCTCCAGCTTGTCAGCATCACCACTGGCTCTCTGACCTTCCTACACACACTCACAGCAGCACCTGAAACCCAGTTACCTGAGTGGGTATGGAGGGATCAAGGGGCTTGATCCCTCTGTAGCAAACCTGTCTGGACTTTAGGGTGGCAAACACAGTTAAAGTCTGAGGCGTGCAAGCAGAAGACTGCTTGGAGAACTTCAGACAGGAAACATGCCAGATTGTTTATACCTGAGTCATGACTAATGCTGAGTGTGAAAACTGAGACAGCTCAGAGACCTCTGCTGTGCTCCAGTGCCTGTCTGATGTTCTGCCTTAATTCCACAAACAGCAAAACTGGGACTAAGCATGCATCACCTGTGCAAACACCACAATTGCATTGTGTAAAACTATTCATAATGCAAAGCATCTGGTACTCATCCCCAGCTGCATTTGCTAGGCTAGAAGGCACAAGTATGTTCTCCAGTACAAGAGCAGACACAGAGGTTCAAGTGCTCCCTCTTTCAAGATATCAACCTTCTGATCTCCCTAAGATGCTCTAGCGAACAAGTGGCAACTGGGAAGACAACAGTGCCAAAAGCTACCAACATCAGCAGAGAAGAAAGGAGAGGTCTGGGACAGCTGGAGACAAGAAAATACAGGAAATCCACTGCAATTGTTGTTACTTCCAGGTAGACAGGGAAGTAGCAGCATGTTTCAAATCAACTGGAGCAAGTAAAGAGGAAAGCTAAGAAAGCCTGTGTTAGCTTCAGTGTAGTGAGTGAGGGTTTGGGCAGAAGAAGAAGCCCTACCATTGGTTACATGGGGATTTGGGACAGATCACTGACTTGTGATACAAGGTATGGTCACGGATACCTAACCACCAAAAAAAAAAAAAAAAAGAAAAAAAAAGAAAAGAAAAAGAAAAAAGGGCAGGTCCTTGGGCTTCACTTTAAGCCCAAGTTATGTAGCAATATCTCTGAGCACTTGCTCAGGAGTGATATGCCCTTCACTCCCACGCAGGGCTCTTTGCCAGCTTGGATCCACCCTTATCCTCAGGGATGGGAAAATCAGACCTGCCAGAGTGCATGTCCTGCCTCTCCAGATGATGTGCCAGTGCCAAATTACTGTAAATTGAAAATGTATTTGGCACATTACAGCCATGCAGAAAGGCTGAGTAGTGGAGGCTGAGCTGGGGGTCTGGCAGGTCAAGTCCCCTTGCTAATCACATTTGAGCTTTTCTAGCACAACTCCTCTGCATGTCTACTGAAAAATACACACTCCTCTCTCCTACTTTTTCCCCCTTTAGGCTAACTTTATTTCTCTCCTTGGGAATTGTTTTCCAGGGCAGATCCAACCACCCAGACCTGCTACTCATCACATTATTCAGGAAAACACACATGAGGGATTCCCCAAATCACTCACTGTTAGGTCTGCTCCACCACACAGGCTCCTGGCATGGCCAACAGCTCACTTCTGTGTCACCTCTGCTCAGGGACAGCAGTGCTCCTGACCATCTCTGTTCTCCCATCTGCTCTACTGTCCTTATTTTGACTATTGGGCACACCTCTCACTCTTGTAGTCTGGGGACATTACTCTTACATCCCAGCAGATAGCCCAGAAGCGGTCAGACAGCTGCTGTAGAATAACTGCTTGGCTTAGACAGCTGGGGTGAAACATATCCTAGCCTGTCTCTTCAGGTCTACCTTCCCCCATTTATAACATGGGGTAATAGTGCAGTCCCATCCCATGGGAGAGTGGGAGGCCAAGTGCATCCAACCCAGGGGCCTGGCAGACACCACGGAGATATGTGATGGAGGTACATCAGACTCCTCTGTGTAAATCAAACCAAAACAGCCTTCCCTTCTCCCCAGGAAATAAAAGGGTTACCTTCCAAGTCAGCTTTCAGTACAGTGTTCAGCAGTGTGATGTGAATAGATACAAAGTGTGTGATACTGGAGTTAATCACAGAAAATAGGGGCTGGGAGGGAATCCCACGAGAGCGACACATTTATTTCATTATTATATCACAGATGACATTAAGTATCCACCAAGTCCCTCAAGGCAGAATTCTTGCATGAAAAGCATCTCCATTTACCAGGCAAGATAGAACCTGCAACTGTTCTATAAATAAAGGGTATTTACAAAGAGAGCTGTTAAATATTTATTTTTCTCTGGAGACTGAGTTCTCTCTTCATTTGTTTCTGTTGCAGCATCGTTTGGTATCAGGAAGCAGAGGAACTCACCTAAAAAAAGACTAGGAACCGGTCCAGAGCCTGATCCGGACACGGCACCAGCCTCATCTAGGAGCTGGCAAGGCAAAAGCATCCAACCTGACACAGAGGCAACATGAGGCAAACAGAATGGGAATGATCTCATCCATCAGGCAAAGGTAGAAGAAGGGGAACGCTGGCAACAAAGCAGCGATTAATCAGCGCTATCACACCGCTCTGTCCTGAGGGTGCTGGCTTGGCACCATATACCTTAAGGAAGTGACAACCTTCAATTGTGAAGAGCAACTGCAGATTTGCATTACATTGGCTTTGTCTCTTGGCTACACGCATACATTTCCCACAACTAATGAATTAAGTGGTGAGGTTTTGGTTGGTTGTCCTTTTTTTTTTTTGTTTTGTTTTGTTTGTTGTTGTTGGGCTTTTTTAGGGTTTAAGCTGACACTTTTGGCAGGGGAGGGAGGACAAAAAACCAACCAAAAAAAAACCAAAAAAAAAACAACAACAAAAAAAAAACCAACCAAAAAAACATGGCTCTGAAATAACACTTCACTGCTAACCCTTTGTAGTAGCAATTGTACTAGTTCTTACTCCAGCTTGCCAAAAGCTGAGTTTTAATTAAATATTAAAAAGCTATTTGTTAAAATAATGTTGCCATAGCAACTAGAGAAAGCTAAAATACCCTGGCGTTTCTGACTCACAGCATATTAATCAACCACCAGCTATTATATAATGAGCAGCCCCCCTGCAAGTGCCTGTGGGAGCCATGGCACCAANGGGGGGGGAGGGGGATGGTGCTGGGCAAGGGGAAGTTCTGGCAAGGGGTGTGAGGAAGGCATCCCCCCCATGTGCCTACAACCATGAATGGCTTAGGCAGCTCCTTCCCAGCAAGCCCCAACCACCTGCCTCTAGCACTCATCTTGCAAAGGCAGTGATTGCACCAGACCTGTTCTTGTAAAAAAAAGTCTTTGGAATTACTGGAATTGTTTTTTGCAGCAGGTGCCTTCCTACTGCAGGCCAACTGTGCAAAACTCCAAAAGAGCAGAGATTAAACCTTGGTGAGAGCAAACCAGCTCTGTCACTTAACAAGATTAAAAAAACGCCAAGCAAAGAAACCCAAACCAACAAAAAAAACCCCCAAACCCTCCAACGGCCCACTCTCCTCCCCATCACATCTCATCCCCAGCCAAACTAAATAGAAAACCTTCTCCACTTTCTGTTATAGAATCATTAAGGTTGGAAAAGACCTTTCAGGTCATCAAGTCCAACTGTAGCCCAAACACCATGACCATGAAACCACCATGTCCACTCTCTCCTGAAGCACCACATCTGCATGCTTGAACACCTCCAGGGATGGTGACTCTGCCACCTCCCTGGGAAGCCTGTTCCAATGCCTCACCATTCCCTTAGTAAAGTTTTTACTAATGTCCAACCTAAACCTCCCCTGGCACAACTTAAACCCATTTCCTTTTGTCCTATCACTAGTTACTTAGGAGAAGCAGCCAACACCAGCCTCACTACAATCTCCTTTCAGGCACTTGTAGAGAGCAATAAGATCTCCCCCTAGCCTTCTCTTCTCCAGATGCAACAATTCCAGCTCCCTCATCTGCAAACCCTATGACAGGCCCTCCAAACCCCTCACCAGCCTTTCTGCTCTTCTCTGAACCTTCTCCAGGACCTCAGTGTCTTTCCTATGCTGTGGCACTCAGAACCAAAGTCCTTAAGCTTGTACTTGGCCTCTCCAGGGCCTGCAGGCACATGACCACATCCCTCTTCCTGCTGGGGACACTGTTCTTGACACAGGCCAGGATGCTGCTGGCCTTCTTGGCCACCTGGGCACACTGTTCGGCCAGCTGTCAGCCAGTGCTCTCAGATCCTTTTCCACCAGGCTGCTTTCCTCTACTCCAAGCCTGTAGTGTTGCTTGGGGGTTGTTGTGACCAAACTGCAGGACCTGGCACATGGTCTTACTAAACTGTCCACACACAGTGAGGATGGCAGCCTCTGCCATCCAGCAGTAAAAGCTGGCTGAGCCACAGCTGCTGCCACCAGCACTTGCTGCCAGACCTTGGGAGGCTCTTCCCTGGGACACAGTTTATGATAGAAGTGAGAGGACTTCTCTCATTGCCTTCATTCATGCCATGGCATCACCATGAGGTCAGCAATGATGAGAATGGCTGCAGAAGGGATTTGAGTGGTTGAGGTCTAGAGCAACACTGGCTTGGCAAAAGAGGGCTGTGATGGAGTGCAGCTACATTGCTCTGAGTTGGGGACAATCTTCCTCCCCCTCAGTAATTGGATTCTGTGCTTTCAACCTCCCTTCCTCTTTTTTCTTCCAGTGTAAAATAAATACCTATGTAGTTATTAACTGAATGTGATGAATATTACAGCATTTGTATGCCAGCTTCAGTTTCCTGCTGCTTTGTTTGGGTGTCACAGGCTGTGACTATGACAACCACAAGCAGTTATTGCACTGATGTCATTTGTGACATCATGCTTAATGGAAAAAGAAGAAGAGACACTACCAAAAATAAGATTGGAACAAAACCTTCCCGTCCCCCCACACCCTTTCAAACACTATCAACTCCTGTCTACAGAATAAGGTCCTGAAGGACCACCACACTGGAGCTGCTGCTGCTGGAGAGCCAGGCATCAGCAACCCTGTCCTTACCACTCAGGAAAACCTGCCCTCTTCCCTCCCCTCAGCTGTGGGCTGAATTGCAAGTCTGCAGTCATATGGAAGAAATCTCACCCTTCCCCAGCTGGGAACCACTGGCTTAAGTCTGGCTTCCAAGCCTGAGATGAAGGGAGCAATGAAGAGTTTGGCTAAGCATCATTTTTCCTGACTAAGTTTCTCCTGCTCCCCAACCAGCTTCTTTATCCCATCTCTGTTCTTCAGTTACAGCAGCATTTCCCTCTCTTTCTAAGCACAGCCTGTCCCACACTTCCAGACAGTTCTCTGCCTGAGCATGGGGGGGAAGGTACATCGATTTTGTGAGAAGTGTGCCGTTTAGAGAGGTGCCTTTTACACTGATGGGCACAAGTGATGCTTTCAGCCTTTGAGGCTCCTCTAGCTGGAGCTCAATCTCCTTGCACAGAAGCAAGGAGGCAGCAGCAGCACTGCAGCCGAAATTTCACGAAGCCATTATCGTGCGCAGCGTCGGCAATCATAGGACAAGCTGCTGTCACAGCCTTTATTTGCTTTGGCAGAAAGTGTTTGCAAACTCACTGCTCACATTATAAGTAACAAGAAAGCTCTGTAGTCCCCACACCTGTCTAAATCTGGCTGAAAACAGCCCATCACAGCAAGTATCCCCTTTATAGTTACGCACCCAGAAGCCTTGAAATAAACCAATTTTTTTTTTCCAAGTTACTTTTCCCCAAGTTTTCCCAACACACAAAAAGTTCTTCTCTGCCCTCTTTTCTCTCCCACCAGAACTGCTATTTCTGCACAGTCCAATGCTGCAGCCTACCCTGGGCATCACTGATGCTCCACCTGGTCTGCAGCCAACCCACCAACCTGTCCTCACACACAGTATCCCTGGGTGGGGGAGCAGCCCACGTAGCACTCTGCTACAGCTCATGCTTCTTGAGCATGTGCAACCTGAAACTCTCTCCCTGAATTCTCCCAGGGCTTGCTCCCCCGTTAAGTGATAGCTCTGTCCCCAAAGAACAAAGTCAGATTGCCCAGGGGAATCTTGCCCATGAAAAAAAGCAGTGGGTATTGCTTTTAAATAGCAGCACAGAGATGCTGCCTTACAAAGGAGAGGTGGATTAAAGCCTAACAGTTGAAATACCTCCTCTTGCAGCTCCCTGTCCTGCCTCTTCTTAGTTAAAGTGTGTCCACTTTAAGTGAGAGGTGCTCCCCAAACCAACACCATCCTTGACTGCTCGTAACACAGCACATCAGCACTAAGTCTGGGTTCCCTCTTTGTAGGCATCAGTCAGAGCCACCTCAAACCACTGTTGCATCTCACACCACTACTTCTCTCAGAGGACAGCACCTCTGGGAACAGCCATAGCCAAGTTTCATCTCTGGATGCTGAAGGGGAAAATGGAAAAAGGGAAACAGCAAAGAAGCCTCCTTTCCTCTCTCTCCATCAAATCTCTCCTGAAACACGTACTGGAAGGGGATGCAGAAGGAATTGAGCACTTTCAGCTCCGGTTTCTCCTTGACCTTCTGAGAGGACATAGTTTCTCAGTCAGCATCGCCCCACTGCAGCCATCTTGCTTCCTTCAGTTCCTCAATCAAGTTTATGTCATGCACCCAGAGCAGTAGGAGACAGGTAAATGGGAATTTACACTCTACTTTCACTGCTGAGCAATGACTACATCTTGCTGCAGTAATTTCAGAGCCATCTGAGACCATACACGAACTACCTGGGCAGCTTCCAAGAGCCTGCTCTTGTTTTCTCTTTCACCCTTTTAACACAGCTATGATCTATCAGTGGTGGACTGCCTGCCACTCTCAGTATCATTGCTTTGCTTCAACATAGCACCACAAGCAACATCTACCTGGGATTAACTTTGAAGAGCAGAAACAGGTTCTCTTGTTTATTCCTTTTATGGGAGCAACCACTACAGGAATGCATTAGGACACAGATTCCTTAGAACCTCAGAAACACACCCCAAGTTCCAACAGTGCATCCTTAACATAAAAGGAAAAAAACTTTGCTTTTCAGATGAGCAAGAGGATTTCTAATATATGGATGTGGATATGCTTTGAGAGACACAGCACATACACGTGGCTTATGTGTTCCTATCACTCTTACAGCAAGCATAGCTGTAAAGAAAGAAGCCAGAACCCATCCTGTGCAATGCTTTGTAAGTGCCTGACAAATAATAAACCTCACAGCTTGATTAACAGGCATTGTGTGAGAGTTTAAACACCGAGGAGCTATGAGAAAACATTTGCAATTCAAAAGCAGACAATGAACTCTGGACCTTACTGAGGGAGGACCAGCACAAAACATTACCACAGTCTCACATCACTCCTCTCCTCTCATTGCCAGCATCATTCACAAAAGGCTGAACCTGGGACTCTTTATTCTTTATTCTTTATTTTTGCCCACCAGTTTCTCAATGCTTATTAGGTTATTTCTTAAGGATGTTTTACCTCATCTTTACCAAACCCTGATGAACTCAGTTTCTCTCCCAATAAAAAAAATAGATTTGTGGTGCTGTAAAAGGTAAAAGGCTGTAAGCCACTCACATAAACATGGAGACAAAACTCTGCTAATTTCCAAGTAACCTCAGATTTCCATCAACACAAAACAGGATGAAAATGGGAGGTTGGCTGATTTTAAAATTCTAAAAAAAAAAAAAACAACCCCACAACCCCCCCAAAAAAATCATTCAACCCTTCTGCTATGAACATTTACTTACAGAAACCAGCAAAGCCTAGAGCAACAGCATCCAAATCCACAGTCCAAGCTTTAGCTCTGTTATCCAGCCTTGCACAAGCCCACAGGGGCTTTCCCAGGAGCCCACACTGCACCAGGCACCTGGCCAGAGGCTCCAGCCATCACTCCACTAGCCTGACCTTTGCAAGCCCTGGCTGGTGCACCTGGAAAGCTGCAAACTAGCCACAGCTGCTGGGAAATTACAGCTCAGACCCTTTAAAAATGCATAGGGAAAGGCCATAATGCAGCTGCTCCTTAAATTCACACTTATATTTTAATATAGACATATTTTATATATATATATATATAAAAACCTTATGTCTGAGTTGCTTTGGAGCAAGGGAGGGAGCCAAGCACAGAGATGTTTCTTACAGTGTAAGAGGTCCTCCCCAGTTATTTAATCCTGTCAGGGAAGAGCTGGGTATTGGAGAGTTTCTCTTCTGATGACAGAGCTGGGATGCCATGCCCATGCACAAAACCAACCTCATAGCCTGTGCTCTTCTCCCCTTTCAAAAGACACAGACTTTCTCCCCTGAGGAATGCCTCACCTCAACTCTCCAGCAAGATTTTTGTCTTTCAATGGCCAGTAAAGCTTGGAAACAACAAACAAGCTTCAGATGGTGCTAATGGTCTGTTCTGCTGACCATATTCTCAGTTAAATGAATTCATGTGGTTCATATCTGCAGTGAGATAATTATTCAGCCTGTGTCGTAATACAATACCATTTTTGGTGGGTTGCAAAGGGGTGCCAAAGACACACAACTGGTTCCAAAAGATGGGATTTGCTTGTTGTTCTTAAAGTTGTCTTTTTAAAAATAATAAAAAAAAAAATTCCTTTTGTTTGGGCAAGTGTGGGATTCTCGTTTAAAGGAAAATAAATTAAACAAACAACAACAAAAAAGCTACTCACAGCACTGTGTTTCTCACATCCTGGGGATCTCAGTACTTGTGTCTCTCTGAAGTTAGAGCAGAACTGATACCTACAAAAGAGGGAAAAAGCTATGTAAGTCAGGGGTAAAAAAAAAAAAAGATAAAAGGAGGAGAAATAGCTGCCATCTCTTCCACCCTCTGACAGTTTTGTTTTTTTGCTAGCACACAGGAATGCCAACTGACAGGAATTGCAGCAATTGCCTTTTCCACTGACCACTGGCAGAAGCGGAATTTAAAAGATTTGGTCCTCCAGCCCTGATACAGTAACACAATGAACGTTGGGGGCCTCTTGGGGGAAAAAAATAAAAAATCATATTTCTTAGGGCAAGCAGACAGTGGAGAGCACACAAATGCTGATGTCGTAAGATACTGCTGCTGTAGTTCAGACTGAAAATACCCACAAAACATCTGCTGCAGCAGACATGCACCAGAACAAGCTCTCTTTGGTTACTGGGAATGTCAACAAAATGTGTGGTGGTTTAGCAGTTACCTGCACCCCCACCTTTTGTATATCCCGGCTAGAACTCAGAAACACTGGAAGTTAATAAATGAAGCTTTATATTTACAGCAATGCACAATATACAAGCAGATATTTACAAGGTATAACAGATATTTACAGATATATACAGTGAAAAGGTAATACAGAAACACCACAGCCCTCCCAGAGACCCAACCACCCCCATACCACCTTTCCCCCCTTCCCCAGTCTTATCTCACCACCTGTTGATGCTGCAGATAAGCTGAAGTAGATCAGCCAGGGGGGTTAGCAGTAGGAAGAAGTTAGTAGAATTACTTTGAATTAGCTACCAAGACAGAGGGACAAAGGAGACCATGCAAAGAGCAGCTACAGCCAGAGCGGTCAGAAACCGTCTGATATCTAGCGTTTTAGGTACAGTTCTTAAAAACAACTTTTTTTTTTTTCTTTCTCAGTAAAACTCTGGTGAAGTGACACACTGTGTTTACCTCTCTCAGCCAATAGTCTAATTTCTCACTCAAATTCTCCAATTAGCCCAAACCAGCACAAAAAATGCCACCAAAATTGCCTTTCTCCTCCTGAAAGGGGCTCACCTGCTGCATCCTAAAGCTAAAGTGGGCTTTCCTAATTTTTGCCTTTGTTTTTTTCTTCCCTAAAGAAATGGGAGAGGGAAGTTTAGTTTCAGCAGCTGCAACAGCAGAATTGATATACAAAATTTCCCCTTTGGCAGCGGCTGTATAAAGCCCTGAGAAACACCATGGCTGCAGGTCTGCAAAGGACAGGGAAAGAGAAAATAAATGGTCATGGGACCACTCCGAGTGAAAGAAGCACACAGTGCAAAACACCCTGCTAGTACCTCAAGAAAAGAGGCAGAAGCTTATCGATTGCTTCAGTGGCACCAAGAGCACAACCTGCATTTTCAGCTCAAGCTGAAGTATCTGAAATTTCAGGCTCTTGTTTACTGACCAGAAGAAGGTCAGTTGGCAAACCTGAAAGAAATAACTGAGTCTTTTGCTCCTTCCCAGCAGATTAGGAAGATAATTTTTTTGCTCCCTTCAAAGGAAGATAGGACTTGATTTCCTGGAAGAGCATAATGGCTACTCAAGGATCCAGGAGGCCAGGAGCTGTTACACAGCTACAGGAATTCTTAAAGAGTTTAGAATAGAATCATAGAATCATTAAGGCAGGGAAAGACCTCTAAGACCATAAAGTCCAACCATTAAACCAACAATATCATGTCCACTAAACTATGTCTACATGTTTTTTGAACACTTTTAGGGATGATGTCTCCACCTCTCTGGGCAGCTTCTTCGAACAAAGACATTTTTCCTAATCATAGAATCATAGAATGGTTTAGGTTGGAAGAGACCTCAAAGATCATCCAGTTCCAACCCCCCGCTATAGGCAGGGACTCCTCTCACTATATCCAATCTAAACCTCCTCTGGGTGCAACTTGAGGCCATTTCTTCTCATTCTAGAGAAATCTCCCATGTTTGCTCATAGATAAAATGTAAGCTGACTCTTGCTTTACTCCATCTCAGAGTAAGGCAAAAGAATTTGCTGGTTTGGACTGTTAGGTACAGAGCTGGTCGTGTTTACACCTCCACCCCTTTTTGCACTCATCAGGCTATGTTCTGCTGCTCTTCCTCCCTTTTTGGGATCAAATCCTCCATCCTCAGGTCAAATGTTTAATGAGTTTAGTCCAGTTACCTAATACAGAACTGCTGTCTCAACTCCTGCCTCTTCAATGCCTGACCCTCCACCTTGCCAATGGGACTAAAACTATCCCTATAAATAAAGCACTTTAAAAGAACAACAAAATTGCCTACAGTGCAACACAGCTTCCTCTTTCCTCTGGTCTCTAACCTCTGCTTGGAAAGTTAATTAAAATAAATGCATATGTATGGTGCTCTCACTTCTTAGGACTGTATAAAGAGCTTAACAATTTTTGGTGCTTTTTCTGAGGACCCAGCTGGTGAAGTTTCTGTGACGATTCCTACTTTCAGACACACTGAGCAGCAGGAAATCATAGAATGGTTTAGGTTGGAAGAGACCTCAAAGATCATTCAGTTACAATCCCCCTGTGCCATAGGCAGGGAAATCTCCCACTAGATCAGGTTACTCAAGGCCTCATCCAACCTGGCCTTGAACACCTCCAGGGTGGGAGCAGACACAACCTCCCTGGGCAACCTGTGCCAGTGTCTTGCCACCCTCACTGGAAAGAACTTCCTTCTAACATCCAGTTTAAATCTCCTCTCTGCCAGTTTAAACCCATTACTCCATGTTCTGTCATTACAAGACCTTGTGAATAGTCCTTCCCCAGCCCTCCTGTAGGCCCCCTTCAGATATTGGAAGGCTACTATAAGGTCTCCTGGAAGCCTTCTCTTCTTCAGGCTGAAAAGCCCCAACTCTCTCATAGCCTGTCATAGCAGAGGTGCTCCAGCCCTCTGATCATCTTCATGGTCCTCCTCTGGACTCTCTCCAACAGTTCCATGTCCTTCTTTTGGTGAGGGCTCCAGAACTGCACACAGTACTCCAGGTGGGGTCTGATGAGAGCAAAGTAAAGGGGGAGAATCTCCACTCTTGCCCTGCTGCCAACACTGCTCTTAATGCGGCCCAGGACACAGTCAGCTGTCAGTTTGGTTGGCCCAGGGTTATTAAATGTAGTCACTCACTGTTGTACTTGTACTACACAATTCTCTTCAGAAAGCATGCAAAAAGTTTCTAACCCTTGTGGCTAGGAGAATATGATGTGAGTTTAACATAACGACTCAGAAGTGAGCTGGGGATGTATATATGTACATATGCATACATTTTTAAGATCTACCATGGTTCTGGGGGATCAGCTATTGCTTTTGAAAGCCTGGAGTCAGACGACAGTTAAAATAAAAGCCTCACAGCGATATTTCAGGCAGACACATGATTCTTTTTCCGACAGGTAGGTAATTACTAATAGGAAGAAAATCCTTGCCCGTGTTTGTTTGTCCTGAGCATCCCTGCGTGGGCAGCTCTTGAGCAGCCTCCTGTGGGGGCATGCTTACTCCAAGCCAGCACCAGGCAGGGGAAGCATCTCTCCTTGGCATGCAAGCACCACTTCCCTGATTTGCATCACAACTGCGGGATCAAGTGAATTCCGATCAGACCACCCCACTCAGCAGGAGGTAATTTATGCAGGCATGGTGTCCTCACCTGCATAAACCATGCCCTATAAACACCCACACTGAGAAGTGCTGGGGGAGATCTGTACCTGCTGGCTCCAGTGTAGTGCTGTCCTGGGGAGTACACATAAGTGATGGTGGTTTATGAGTTACCACACACTGCCTAGTTCATAGGACTCATCTGTGTATGTGTATGTGTAAGCAGCCTCCAGTGGGTATGGCTCCAGCCACTCTTCACACACCAAGCAGGAGACTCAGCCAACAGATGCCATCCAGAGGGACCTGGACAGGCTGGAGAGGTGGGCCCAGGCCAACCTTATGACATTCAACAAAGCCAAGTGTAAGGTCCTGCACCTGGGTGGTTGCAATCCCAAGCACAACTCCAGGCTGGGTGATGAGAGGCTGAGAGCAGCCCTGAGGAAAAGGACCTGGGGGTCTGGGGTGATGAAAAGCTGAACATGACCCTGCAGTGTGAGTGCAGCCCAGACAGCAACTGTGTGCTGGGCTGCATCAAGAGAAGCTGTGGCCAGCAGGGCAAGGGAGGGGATTCTGCCCCTTTTACTCTGCTCTCATCAGACCCCACCTGGAGTACTGTGTGCAGTTCTGGAACCCCCAACACAAGAAGGACATGGAACTGTTGGAGAGAGTCCAGATGAGGGCCACNCTATTCACAAGGTCTTGTGATGACATGACAAGGGGGAATGTGTTTAAACTGGCAGAGGGGAGATTTCAGTGGGATGTTAGGAGGAAGTTCTTCATAGTGAGGGTGGTGAGACACTGGAATAGGTTGCCCAGAGAGGTTGTGGCTGCTCCCTCCCTGGAGGTGTTCAAGGCCAGGCTGGATGAGGCCTTGAGCAACCTGTTCTAGTGGGAGATGTCCCTGCCTATGGCAGGGGGTTGTAACTGGATGACCTTTGAGGTCCCTTCCAACCTAAACCATTCTATGATTCTATGATTATTCTACATGCTTCACTTGAAACAACACAAACCACCACTACCACCACCAAAAAAGTTACCTCTCATGGCAAAACAATCCAAGGTTAAAAAAAAAAAATTAAAATACCTTTTAAAAGTATATAACTAAACACCATTCCTCCACGTGGTTTCTGCAACCCAAGCTCTACAGCTCGACTAAACACCTGAAAATGGGATTAGTTTCCTTTGTTCACCATGAAATTTCTCACAAAACCCAGCCTGTCTAGGCATCTTTAGTGAGCTAAAATGTAAATCTCAAGCTGCTGTTAGGACAGGGAAGAGAAATAATGGCACTTTTTAGATGCCTGACAGGAATGTTCCTTTGAGACTCTCTCAACCTACAGAAATGATCCATTTTACAAAAGAACATTTTGCAGAGAGAAATGGAGTTGGGAGCCCTGGAAGCACTTGCTTTGCCTGCCAGCACTTGAGACAAAGTAAAATAAACCCCAAACTCCTCCTGACCTGTTTTGCTGAAAGACGCCAACTCCGTAGCTTAAACCCTGGGGTCAACCAAAACCATGACCGTAGAGCAGGTCACATCAACCCTCTGCATTTCTGAGAGCCTTTGCTGCTTCCCTCTCAGCCCCATGGCTCGTCTGCTCAAACATTCAAAATCTGTTGGCACAGGCAATAGGGCAGGACAAACTTCTGGTATAGGTGGTCCTGTTCTGCCAGGGGGATTGGACTGGACTGGACTTTCAAGGTCCCTTCCAGCCCCTAACATTCTGTGAACTGAATGGGTCCAATCAGCATGGCTTCACCAAGGGCAGATTCTGCCTGACAAACCTGGTGCCCTTCTACGAACAGGTCACAACATTAATAGATGAAGGGTGAGCAACTGATGTCATTTTCCTGGACCTGAGCGAACCCTTTGACACAGTCCCACACTACATCCTGGTCTCCAAGCTGGTGAAACATGGGCTTGATGGGTGGACCACCAGATGGATAAAGAACTGGCTTGATGGCCACACCCAATGAGTGGCTGCAATGGGTCCATGTCCAAGTGCAGACCAGTGACAAGCAGAGTCCCTCAGGGATCAGTCCTGGGACCAGTCTTGTTCAACATCTTTGTGGGAGACATGGACAGAGGCATTGAGTGAACCCTCAGCAAGTTTGCTGATGACACCAAGCTGTGTGGTACAGCAGCCAGGCTGGAGGGCAGGGATGGTATCCAGAGGGAGCTGGACAGGCTGGAGAGGTGGGCTACAAGACAACCTCATGAGGTTCAACAAGGCCAAGTGCAAGGTCCTGCAGCTGGGTCGAGGCAATCCCAAACACAAATCCAGGCTGGGCAGTGACTGGCTGGAGAGCAGCCCTGAGGAGAGGGACTTGGGGGTGCTGGTGGACAAGAAGCTCAATGTGAGCCAGCAGTGTGTACTTGCAGCCCAGAAAGCCAAGCAGAGCCTGGGCTGCATCAGAAGTGTGGCCAGCAGGGTGGAGGAGATGATTCTTCCCCTCTACTCTGAGGGGTGAGACCTCTCCCGGAGTACTGCATCCAGTTCTGGAGCCCCTATTACAAGAGGGATGTCGACATGCTGGAGTGTGTCCAGAGAAAGGCCATGAGGATGATCAGAGGGCTGCAGCACCTCTGCTATGAGGACAGACTGAAAGAGTTGGGGATGTTCAGTCTGGAGAAGAGGAGGCTCCCAGGTGACCTTATTGTGGCCTTCCAGTATCTGAAGGGGGCCTCCAAAAAAGCTGGGGAGGGACTTTTTAGGCTATCAAGGAGTGACAGGACTGGGGGGAATGGAGCAAAGCTGGAGGTGGGGAGGTTCAGATTGGATGTGAGGAGGAAGCTCTTCATCATGAGAGTGGTGAGGCCCTGGAATGGGTTGCCCAGGGAGGTGTTTGGGGCTGCTTCCCTGGAGGTGTTTAATGCCAGGCTGGATGAAGCTCTGTCCAGCCTACTCTAGGGTAGGGTGTCCCTGCCCATGGCAGATAGTTTGGAATGTGATCCTTGTGGTGCCTTCCAACTCTGACTGATTCTATGATGCTCCACCAAGCTAATGAGCCCCGAGATGCTTCTTTCCCCTGCTGCTGGCTCACTGAGGCCAGAACACGCTGAGGCTGGAGTGCAGACACCCCACACCATGTCCCACTCATCACCCCACAACATTTGTATGGTATTAGGCATCTATTAACTTCTCAGTCTAGCTCACACCTAGATTTCCCTAAAAGCTACCGTGATCAAAATTACCATCTTCATGATCTGAATTACTTCTAACACTAGAGCAGAAATGCTTTCTATTGAATTAAATATGCACAGCTGTGTTGGAAGTGGGGGTGGGGGGATGGCAGCCCATGGCTTTGCAAATTGTTATTACTGGGTGATTAGCAGATACAAGCGTGCCTGAAAGTCGACTGTCTCCACAGGCGGAAAAACTCAGCTATCCTGGCAGATTCTGAGTGCCCCAGCAGCTCCCAGCTGGTGCACTGGTCCGCCTTAAACCTTCACCAAACCTGGCAGACTTCAGCACAGGGAGTAATGTGCTCGTGAGCATCCTTCCTTCACTTTGGCACCTTTTATAAAGCTAGCAAAATTAACCCATCCCTGCCCCCATCCCCAAGACAAATGCATAAGACATAACCCAGTTTCCATCAAACACCTAAATATGCAGTCAAAGAGCCATTAAAAAAGTCCAAAGTGCTTTGAGGTCTGTGTGAGTACACAAGCCCCATGCCAACAGTGATGCTCAGAGGCTCAGGGACATCTCTCATGCCTCTCCACCCACCATGGTCATACCCTTGCCCCACTTAGCACTCAGCTGCCTTTCTCCAGCTTTTTGAACAAAGATGAAATGGAGATCACAGGATCACAGGATGTCAGGGGTTGGAAGGGACCCAAGGAGGTCATTGAGTCCAACTCCCATACAACAGCAGGACCATACAATCCAGCATGGATAACAGAGGAGTGCATCCACATAGGCCTTAAAAGTCTCCAGAGAAGGAGGCTCCACAGTGCTCTGTGACCCTTCCAGTAAAGAAGTCCCCCCCTTGTACTGAGGTGGAACCTCTTGTGCTGCAACTTACACCCATTATTCCTTGTCCTATCGTAGGGAGCAAGTGAGAAGAGCCTGTCCCACCACTCCTGACCAGCCCTCATATGTTTATAAACATTTATTAAATCCCCTCTCAGTCTTCTCTTCTCCAGACTAAAAAGCCCCAGGTCCCTCAGCCTCTCATGCCCTCCATAAGGCCACCTCACAGCAGCTGTGACTTGCAGTCCCTGGGAAAACCACCAGTGGCAACCTGGAAAACACAGAGTAGGAGGCTCCTGCCAAGGGTCATCTTCTCCACCTCAGCAGTGTGACAACTACTCATACAAGGTCTAAATCCACACTGAGCCATTTGCAGGCAGGCACCTGTGACCAGAAGTTGTTTCAGAGTGTCACCCCAACACCACAGCACCCTGTGACTCCAGCATTTGCTGCCCCCAAGGCAGGGACCAAACCTCTCTTTGCAATGCCTTCTTAACATTGCCAGCTGCTTTTAGGAATGCTAATAAGCAGAGTGCAATAAGAAGCATAATAATAAGCAAAGGGCAAAACCCAGCAAAATAAGAGTAAAGAAAGAGCAAAAGGCAAACAGGATGTCTCGGAAAAAAAAATATAAAAAGAGAAGTTTTGTAGATTTTGGGCAGGTTTTCATTGTTACTGCAGCACTGTCACAGAAACTATTCCCCCTCTCTTGGGGCTTTCATCTATCAGGGTGAAACTGATCTTACATCCTGCCAGGGAGAAGCATGACAGTGATGCCCCAAGCCAGCAGATAGCTGAGCCAGGCAGCCCAGGCAGCCACCAAGCCACCTTTGCCTAACTGCTGCTCCCAGGGGGAAGGCTGCCTGGGCTTGAGGCATGCCCAGCCATAGTTTTACTTGAAGCCAGTAAGAAGATGTGATTTGTCTGCCAGCAGCAGCCAGAGTTGGCCTCAGCTGCAGGGTGAAGCAGGGACTGGTGAAAGTCCTGGCCTGGCTTCCTTGGCACTGGACAGACAAACAGACAGCAACTCTCTAATGCTTCTCATAGAATCATAGAATGGTTTAGGTTGGAAGAGACCTCAAAGATCATCCAGTTCCAACCCCCCACCACAGGCAGGGACACCTCCCACTAGATCAGGTCACTCAAGACCTCATCCAGCCTGGCCTTGAACACATCCAGGGAGGAAGCAGCCACAACCTCCCTGGGCAACCTGTTCCAGTGTCTCACCACCTGCACTCTGAAGAACTTCCTCCTAACATCCTGTTTAAATCTCCCCTCCTCCAATTTGAACCCATTCCCCCTCATCCTGTCATTACAAGACCTTGTGAATAGTCCCTCCCCAGCCTTCCTGTGGGCCCCCTTCAGATACTGGAAGGCTGCTATAAGGTCTCCTCAAAGCCTTCTCTTCTCCAGGCTGAAAAGCCCCAACTCTCTCAGCCTGTCCTCATAGCAGAGCTTCTCCAGCCCTCTGATCATCTTTGTGGCCCTCCTCTGGACTCTCTCCAGCAGTTCCATGTCCTTCCTGTGCTGGGGGCTCCAGAACTGCACACAGTACTCCAAGTGGGGTCTGATGAGAGCAGAGTAAAGGGGGAGAATCCCCTCCCTTGCCCTGCTGGCAATGCCTCTCTTAATGCAGCCCAGGACACAGTTGCTGTCTGGACTGTGTCTCAGTGCTTTCTTAAAAAAGGTGCAAACAAACAACATTAAACCTCCTGAGCTCAGCACTGAGGGGTGGTCCCCTGTGTCTCTGCTGAGTTCATACAGCCTTTGTGCACCTCACTTTCCATCCTTAAGTTTTGTTCGTGGAGAACAGAGAGCTGAACCCAAATGAAAGAGAATGGGAAAGCACTGCTCAAAGTGGATTATATTTACATTTCAACGCATTCCCCAGCTGCAGGTGTCAGCACAGGGGAGGGTGTATTTCTTTCTTTCCTATCTCCTCAACTGTTCCTGGCTTCCTTCAACAAATCAAAGTGTTTCCTTGAAGGGTGACAAATCTCAGTGTCATACACTATTTTAAATTGGTGGCAAGGGCTTTAAAGCAAGGAGAAGAATGTTTGATCACACAAGAGAATTCAACCAGCGAGAGTACAATGTCCTGTAGGGTCCTGGCCAGCAGAAACTTCATCAATTTATTGGACTTTTAGTCAAGTTATCCTAGTTCACATTATTCCTTTTAAACCTTACATTTCGTGTTTAAAAAAGGTTAGTTACCTACCTGCCCGGGGTAATAAACATGTTGGAAAAAGGTTGTCAGACCCTACTCTGCCAGAACCATGATTGCTGACTTTTCCAACACAGCAGCTGCTATAAAAGCACTGTGGTAGGACACTTTTGCTGTCCAACATATGTACAGCAGTAACTTTTATTTTATTTTTAAACTACCGAGCTGTGCACTGCTCACCTGCTAATTAATTTGCAACCCTAGGATGTCTAGTCAGAGAATCATAGAATAATTTAGGTTAGAAACTACCTGTAGGATCATTGAGATCAGTCATTAACATAATACTAACTGTGTCCATGTGCCACACGGAATCATAGAATCAGTTAGGGCTGGAAGGGACCATAAGGATCAGCTAGTTCCAACCCTCCTGCCACGGACAGGGACACCCTACCTTAGATCAGACTGCCCAGAGCCTCATCCAGGATGGCTGTAAACACCTTCAGGGATGTGGCATCCAACCACATCCCTGAGCAACCCATTCCAGGGTCTCACCACTCTCATGCTAGAAGAACTTACTCTTCATGTCCAATCTGAATCTCTCCACCTCCAGCTTTGCTCCATTCCCCATAGTCCTGTCACTACCTGATAGCCTAAAAAGTCCCTCTCCAGCTTTTTTGTAGCTCCCCTTCACATACTGGAAGGCCACAATAAGGTCACCTGGGAGCCTCCTCTTCTCTAAACTGAACAGCCCCAATTCTTTAAAAAACTTCCAAGGATGGTCACTCTATCACTCCCAGGACAACCATTTCCAATGCTTGACAACCTTTTGGGGGAAGAGATTTTTCCTAATATCCAGTCTAAATCTCCTTTGGCACAACATGAAGTTGTTTCCTCTTTTTCTCTCTCTTGTTACTTGTGAGAAGAGACTGACCCCCCACCTTGCTACAATCTCTTTTCAAGTAGTTGCAGAGATCAATAATGTCTCCCCTTAGCCTACTTTCCTCCTTGCTATGCAACTCCATCTCCCTCAGTTCCTCCGCATTAAACTTGTTCTCTAGAGCCTTCATTAGCTTCATTGCCCTTCTTTGGACCCATTCCAGCACCTTAAGGTCCTGTAGAGAGGGAGCCCAAACTGTACACTGTATTTGAGGTGCAGCTTCACCAGTGCCACGTACAGGGGGACAATCACTTAGAATCATAGAATGGTTTAGGTTGGAAGGGATCTCAAAGATCATCCAGTTACAACTCCCCACCGTAGGCAGGGACATCTCTCACTAGAACAGGTTGCTCAAGGCCTCATCCAGCCTGACCTTGAACACCTCCAGGGAGGGAGCAGCCACAACCTCCCCGGGCAACCCATTCCAGTGTCTCACCACCCTCACTGGAAAGAACTTTCTCCTAACATCCTGTTTAAATCTCCTCTCCGCCAGTTTAAACCCATTACTCCATGTCCTGTCATTACAAGACCTTGTGAATAGTCCCTCCCCAGCTCTCCTGTAGGCCCCTTCAGATACTGGAAGGCTACTATAAGGTCTCCTCAAAGCCTTCTCTTGTCTCAGTTGAAAAGCCCCAACTCTTGTAGCCTGTCCTTTTAGCAGAGCTGCTCCAGCTTCTGATCATCTTCATGGCCCTCCTCTGGACTCTCTCCAACAGTTCCATGTCCTTCTTGTGTTGTGGGCTCCAGAACTGCACACAGTACTCCAGGTGGGGGAGTTCTCTAGTCCCGCTGGCCTCACTATTTGTGATACAAGTCAGGGTGTTGTTGACCTTCTTGGCCACCTGTCCAACTGGTCAGCCAACATCCCCAGGCCCTTCTCAGCCAGGCAGCTTCCAACCAGCTACCCCCAAGCCTTCAGCGTTGCAGTCCCTGTGTTCAGATTTATCCAGGTGCCATCGTGCCAGTTAGCTGAAGGGATGCAGTGTGTGCTGTACACAGGGGACACATCCAAGGATCACACACTCCTTCTTCTTCCCCCTAAATGCTCAAGCTTATAACAACAGCAGTGTATAGAGCAAAAGAGCAACAGAGAGAGACCTGAAGCAAATGCAATACAAGCACATGCTAGCCCACATCAGTGCCCATGGGCTAAATGCATGTGCCAATTTGGAGAGCTTGGGGGCAGGTAGGGCAAGTGATGTGAGCAGCAGTCCATCAGCCCAGTTTCACATGTGCATAATGCTATTTAACCTAGGCTGCAGCCAGAAACATCACAGGCTATGTTCACCGCTTAGATCTGCTGTCAGAGTGACACAGTTTAGAGCCTCCCTCTACTGCTGTTAGGTTTGGCCTGGTCTCTCCAGTTTCAGCCTGATTTCCTCGCCACATGACACAGCCCAACAGCAGACATTCTTTTCCCCTGCTCTTAATTCATTCCCTCTTTTGTTTCCCTCAATCCTCAAGCTGAAAAAAAACCAGCAACAACAAAAAACAAAAACTCCACACAACTTGGGAAAAAAAAAAAAAACAAAATCCAAAAAACCTGATCAAGGCCAGCCAGCAACTACATTTTTTTTTTTCTGTTATAAAAATAAATACAACAGGGAGGAGTTTCCCTTTTCCAGCAGTTTAGACCATTCCTACTACTGTCTGTAAGCACTGATGCCTTTGCAAATTCTTGGCAAACACAGCAGCTCTCGGTGCGAAAGTGGCACAATAAAAGAAATTAGTGCAAAGTGCAAATATGAAGCAAGAAATCACTTTGCTCCTTTCAATAATCGTGTTTGTGCTTCATTTCCTGGTGCAAACCAGCACAGCTAGGTGTTGCTCAGTCTTTTATTTTCAGTAAGGGTGTCCAGCTCTCTATATCTCAGCATTTGAGTGAGATGCACCTGGGTCAGTAGACTTTACATTCATGCCAGGCGACCTATTTTCAGCTATCAGGAATCACAGAGCCATAAAGAGAGGGCAAGAAAGGTTGTCCAGAGTCCCCTACATGTTGCCATGCAGTCCTGCTCAGTGCTGAGCTTCAGCTGCTCTGCTCGCTGCAAACTCCTGGAGCAGCTCGTTTGAGGCAAGCATCTGGCAGGACATGTGCCTGTCTGCTGCACCTTCTCCCTGGCCTCTCAACACCTGTGCTTACATTTCAGTCCACTCGTGGCTCACACGAATGGAGCTGAAAAGGCCAAATCTGCACACACTGAGCACTGAAATACAGTGACCAACCCTGGGGCTTGTGGAAATTCTCATGAAATTGTTGTTTTGTGGTCTTTTCACTTTATCCCAGGGATAGCCACCGCAGCCTGGGCACTGACTCTGCTTATTCTGTTGAGAACCAGCAACTTTGGGCCCATCCTTTCCCTCTGGCTAGATTCTATCTATCTATCTATCTATCTATCTATCTATCTATCTATCTATCTATCTATCCATCCATCCATATCTATCTATCCGTATCTATCTGTCTGTCTGTCTGTCTATGTATCTACGTATGTATCTATCTATCTCTCTATCCATATCTATCCATATCTATCTATCTATCCATATCTGTCTGTCTGTCTGTCTATCTATCTATCTATCTATCTATATCTATCTATCTATCTATCTATATCTGTCTGTCTATCTATCTATCTATCTATCTATCTATCTATCTATCTATATCTATCTATCTGTCTGTCTGTCTATCTATCTATCTATCTATCTATCTATCTATATATCTATCTCTATTATCTATTATCTATCTACCTATCCATATCTATCTATCTATGTATCTATATCTATCTATCTATCTATCTATCTATCTATCTATCTATCTATCTATCTATCTATCTATCTATCTATGTATCTATCGGCAGAGTACACATAGGGATGGAATGAAACTTCCTCCTTGCAGCCTGCCAGTCTCTCAGTCCCACAAATTTGTCCAATCAATTTATCACCTTTACTGCAGAACCTGCACTGAACACTGATTTGTTCTGCCTCTGGGTCCACAGCCCTAAACAGCCTAGGATGTTTTTGGAAGCAAAAACAATACAGGTTTGGACACTGAGTAAAATTTACATTGGGGTTCTGCTTATACTGGAATGCATCTGTAGCAGCAGATCCTTTTTACAGCTTTTTACCTAATTCAGGATCCAGAGCATAATTACATTTCCAAGAGTGAATTCTGGTATGACTTGAATACACCTTTGCCACTTTGCAGGTTTGAAGCAATGAAGATCAAGTGCAATTCACATGCCACTGTGATGAGCTGTTCAGGAGAAATGCACTTTCACTCTTTAAAAATCAGACAAAATCAGATTCCATACAAAATTTATCCTATCCTTCCACACAACCAGCAGCATGACATTAATTTCTTCTGTCTCACCATACGTTTAATGAGGAGGGAAATAAAGGTACACGCGCACACCTCTTTCCCCACTGCTCCTTGTTCTTCTACCAGAACAATTCTTCAAAGCTGCAGAGATCACTGTATGTTACCTCCTTTTTGAAGGATCAGATACATTGCATCAAAAAGCATGCAGGAAAAGTTCTAGGGCATGAAACCAATTTTTGTGCACTTTTATCTGGGTCAGCTTTTCTATTGATTCTGCAAATATCATATCACTTTTTTTTTTTTTTTAAGCTAAGGGGTTTTTTTTCAGTTTAAAAAGAAGAAAAAGAGAACATCAGAACTTAAGTCGAACATCCAAGCCAAGGATTAGATTTGTTGGACGACTCCAAATCAAAAAGGCAAGATTATATATATATATATAAAAAAATAAAAACAGTGAAAGAGCAGCTAGATTGATTTATAAATTCAGTGAATGCCCTTCCTCTTTCCATGCTTCTTCTGTTTTTTTTCCTAAATATTATTTAATGTCTTTGCTGTGAGGTGTACAGAATATAAGACAGCTGACAACATCTAGGAAAGCTAATGTGAGACATACACATTAAAAACACTCTCACACGTTTCACCATTAACTCATCTTTCTCTTCCTCCTGCCTCTCTGTCAAATTTTTCTCCATGTTTCTGAACTATTTGGCACAGCCCCCAGCTTTGATTTAAGTTGTTTCATCAACCTCAATCTGTGTACTGAAGTGCTGTGAAATAGAAGTGACCAGAACTGGCCTCAGGTGACAAAAGGCTGGATCCTGTTTGAGGAGGAGGTGGCTTGCTGCAGACATGCTCAAGGTGTCCTATTGACTTCATCTGTAACACAGGTAGGAAATGGAGAATAGACACTTCTTGGACAATGCCTACCAACAGGTGAGAGTTTGTAGTAGGAACGACTCAGAAATATTTGCTTGCAACACCGGATAACAGCAGGAAAAATATATGAAGTAGTTGGGAATTCTAATTAACTTTTGGTGAAAACAAAGAGCTAATGAACTGTCTCTCAAGTGCTTTTCCAGGATGAAGTCCTTTTACTTCTGAGAGATGTTTCTGTATATTCATAGAATCATAGAATCAGTCAGGGTTGGAAGGGATCATGAGGATCATCTAGTTCCAACCCCCCTGCCATGCCCAGGGACACCCTACCCTACATAAGGCTGCCCACAGCCTCATCCAGCCTGGCCTTAAACACCTACAGGGATGTGACCCCAAACACCTCCCTGGGCAACCCATTCCAGGGCCTCACCACTCTCAAGCTGAATTTCCTCCTCACATCCAGTCTGAATCTGCCCACCTCCAGCTTTGCTCCACTCTCCCTAGTCCTCTCACTACCGAGAGCCTAAAAAGCCCCTCCAGAGCTTTTTTGGAAGCCCTCTTCAGATACCTGAAGGCCACAATAAGGTCACCTGGGAGCCTCCTCTTCTCCAAACTGAACAGCCCCAACTCTTTCAGTCTGTCCTCATAGCAGAGGTGCTGCAGCCCTCTGATCATCCTCAATGGCCTTTCTCTGGACATGCTCCAGCATGTCCACATCCCTCTTGTAACAGGGGCTCCAGAACTGGATGCAGTACTCCGGGAGAGGTCTCACCCCTCAGAGTAGAGGGGAAGAATCATCTCCTCCACCCTGCTGGCCACACTTCTCCTGATGCAGCCCAGGATCTGGTTGGCTTTCTGGGCTGCAAGTGCACACTGCTGCCTCATGTTGAGCTTCTCATCCACCAGCACCCCCAAGTCCCTCTCCTCAGGGCTGCTCTCCAGTCAGTCCCTGCCCAGCCTGGATTTGTGCTTGGGATTGCCTTGACCCAGCTGCAGGACCTTGCACTTGGCCTTGCTGAACCCCATGAGGTTGGCTTGTGCCCACCTCTGCAGCCTGTCCAGGTCCCTCTAAATACCATCCCTGCCCTCCATTGTGTCTGCTACACCACACAGCTTGGTGTCATCAGCAGACTTGGTGAGGGTGCACTCAATGCCTTTGTCCATGTCACCCACAAAGCTGTTGAACAAGACTGCTCCCACGACTGATCCCTGAGGGACTCTGCTTGTCACTGGCCTCCACTTGGACATGGACTCATTGACAGCCACTCTTTGGGTGCAGCCATCAAACCAGTTCTTTATCCATCTGGTGGTCCACCCATCAAACCCATGTTTTACCAGCTTGGAGACCAGGATGTAGTGTGGGGCAGTGTCAAAGGCTTTGCTCAGGTCCAGATAAGTTATATCAGTTGCTCACCCCTCATCTATTAATGTTGTGACCTGTTCATAGAAGGCCACCAATTTTGTCAGGCAGGATCTGCCCTTGGTGAAGCCATGCTGATTGGACCCAATCACCTCTTCACTATTCTCCTGTCTCAGTAGTGCCTCCAGGAGGATCTGGTGGTGGTGTGATGCTGGGAATGACAACACATTGCCCAAGAGCCTGAGTAGTAGCCAAGTGTGTGCCCACTCTAGCAAGACTTCACTTCACAGGGACCTGGGCATATGGTGCACAGGGTCATTTGCATGTGTGCCTTCAAGTCAGAGCTAAAGGGGTTTGACAAAGCTGAGGACTTGTTTTCTGGCTCTGGGATGTTTAAGATCCAGAAGCTTGTCAGGATAAATCCTTCAGCCTGCTCTTGTCAGACCCCACCTGGAGTACTATGTGCAATTCTGGAGCCCACAACACAAGAAGGACATGGAACTGTTGGAGTGAGTCTAGAGGAGGCCATGAAGATGATCAGAAGCTGGAGCAGCTCTGCTATAAGGACAGGCTACAAGAGTTGGGGCTTTTCAACTGAGACAAGAGAAGGCTTTGAGGAGACCTTATAGTAGCCTTCCAATATCTGAAGGGGGCCTACAGGAGGGCTGGGGAAGGACTATTCACAAGGTCTTGTAATGACAGGACATGGAGTAATGGGTTTAAACTGGCAAAGGGGAGATTTAAACTGGATCTTAGGAGGAAGTTGTTTGCAGTGAGGGTGGTGAGATACTGGCACAGGTTGCCCAGGGAGATTGTGGCTGCTCCCTCCCTGGAGGTCTTGAAGCTGGGATGGATGAGGCCTTGAGCAACCTGTTGTAGTGGAAGACGTCTGTGCCTATGGCAATGGGTTGGAACTGGATGATCTTTGAGTTCCCTTCCAACCTAAACCATTCTATGATTCTATTCAATTTTCCCAGTCTGGAGAGCTGGGATGAGAAGATGAGTAATAGTTTACACTACAGTAGTTGTGTAACGCAAACAAAACCTCCAGACTAACAGCTTAATGGTTTCTGATAAGGAAATGATTAAGTCCCAGCATTTTTCTCGCTGTGATTTCATCCTGTCTTCTTTAAGGACACCATGCCAGACCCTTGTGAGGCTGCTGGATGATGTTGCACAACCACAGCCCAAGAGCTACAGACAAGTGAGCTACCCTCACCACAGCAAGGCTGGAGGTCCCCTCACCCAAGGGTGACCCTCCTCCCAGTACTCCACCACACTATACCCCATCCGTGGCTGCAGTGCAGTTCTTAATATACTTCTGATTGCAAGCACGACTGATACATTACACCCTGACCCTTCTCTTCCCCTATGCATTAACTGCTGCTTGCAGCTTTGCAGCCTTTCAAAGAAAATGCCTTGGAAAATAGGAGTGGGGAGGCTCATGTTAAATAGGGAAACGAAACCACACTATGGGCTATCCTGGAAAACTAGGGCAGGCTTCTCTCCACCAAATCTCCAGGTATCTCTAAGGCAGTAACAGTTGGCACCATTCTTAAAACACGCCCAGGCTGACTGCAGGCTGGCACACAGCACTCGCTACGCTGGAGGCATTAGAGGTGGATGTTAAAATCAGACAGACACAATGAGTTTTGGAAGAAGCCCTCTTCGAATGCAGTGCTGCTCACTGAACCCTCATGGGACAGACTGCAGAGCTGGGCACAGAGGAAACCTGATGAGGTTCAACAAGGACAAGTGCAGAGTCCTGCATCTGGGGAGGAATAATAACCTGCACCAGTACAGGTTGGGAGGTGATCTGCTGGAGAGCAGCCCTGTGGAGAGGGACCAGGGAGTGCTGGTGGATAACATCCATGGGACAGTAATGTGCCCTTGTAGCCAAAAAGGCCAATGGGATCCTGGGGTGTATTAGGAAGAGTGTGTTCAGTAGATTAAGGGAGGTTCTCCTCCCTCTCTACTCTGCCCTGGTGAGACCCCATCTTGAATACTGCCTTCAGTTTTGGGCTCCCCAGTTTAACAGGGGTAGTGATCTGCAGGAGAAGGTCCAAAGGAGGATGATTAGGGGACTGGAGCACTGCTTTATGAGGAGAGGCTGAGAGACCTGGGGCTGCTTAGTCTGGAGAGGAGAAGACTGAGAGGGGATTTAATAAATGTTTATAAATATCTGAGGGCTGGGGGTCAGGAGCAAGGGGACAGGCTCTGCTCACTTGCTCCCTAGGACAGGACAAGGAGCAATGGGTGTAAGTTGCAGCACAGGAGGTTCCACCTCAACACAAGGTGGAACTTCTTTATTGTAAGGGTCACAGAGCACTGGCACAGGCTCCCCAGAGAGGTTGTGGAGTCTCCTTCTCTGGAGACTTTCAAGGCCTGTCTGGATGCATTCCTCTGTGACCTGAGCTAGATTGTATGGTGCTGCTCTGGCAGAGGGAGATAGGACTCGATGACCTCCTTGGGTCTCTTCCAACCACTGACATCCTGTGATCCTGTGACCCCTTCTCTGACTTGCTCTTCCACATCCAAACACACTGAGAAGTCATTATGAAGAAAGTGGCACCAAACTTGGTACCAGCAGAGGTACTGCTACCTTGGATGTTGGTCCCAATTCAAAGCAGTAGCTGTTTCAGCACTGAACCAGAGTAGCAAACCTCAACTTTCCAGGGCTCCTGCACATCAGCCACCACCCTGCTCCTTCCCCAGGGACCAGGCTGCCTTGCAGCCCTTGCTGAGAGATGTGAAGGGCAGAGATAAAATGGACAGTTGAGCAGGGACAATCATATTATGGGCTGGAGTTAAGCAAACACCTTTAAACAGAGCTCAGCAACCCTCCAAATCCAGGCAGGGTAGATACGGCTCTTTTCAGCCGAGCTTATCCTTTGTGTATCTTAAAAGCTGTCTCTGAAATCACTTGTAACTCTGCCGTTCGATTTCTTTCCTTTGCAACAATTTGTGATGACTTCTGAATCCACAACATCAACCAGAACATTTTCCCATTGTCCAAAGGCAAACTGCACAGCTTGGATTGAATTTGTGTTTGTATGCTTGTGTTTTCCAAATTAAATGTGCAACCTAAGAGAACACTTCAACCAGAGTCTCCACTGCCTTAAGTCAAACCTAGCCAGAAGCTCTCACATGTACCACTGAAACAATCAGAAACCCACTTGGGCCCTGAAATCCCTTTTATTTGAAGCACTTGACCCTTTAAGGAGCTCTGTAGTGCCATGTTCAAAGATGCACAGTACTCAGAATTAATTTTTTTTTCTTGATGGAAGCTGTATTTCAAATATTTTTCTACCATCCTCAGTGGCTTTTCACACTTTGCATGTGTGACATCATCTGCAAAAAGCTACAAAACCTGACTGCACAAAACTGCCCTAAATCTAGAGCATCCATGGAACAAACCTGACCACCAGAATCAAGATGGTCACATCTCCTCTGCTTGCTAAGACAAAGGCAGAATTTGGTCCTGGAAGCTTAAGGACATTTCTCAGTTTGTAGCAGAGCCTAACTAGAAATCTGTCAAGTTTTCAGTCTGCACCTCAAATAGCTTTGTCAAGTCCTACAATTGGCAAGAAGCAGCCAACACAGGGTTTTATTGTCAGGGAATGTAAACAACTAGCAGGCAATGCTGCTCATCTTTCTCAGGTTGGTGCATATAATTTTAATTAAAGCATTTATGTAAATACAGATGCAAATCAGGTTCAGTATAGCATCTGGCAAATTACTATCAGAGCCCTGAGGCTACTGGCAAATTATCGCCATGGGCTTTCATGATGTGTAGGTATCGAATCTCAGTCTTGGTCCAGATACTCTATATTTGGGTTGGCTTAAATTGGCACCAAAGCACCATGTTGGTACATATGTAAGTTAAATGGTCTTCCATTTGAAAAAAAGCTCTTAAGAGGTAAACCAACATCATAGAATCAGTCAGCGTTGGAAGGGACCACAAGGATCATCTATTCCAATCCTCCTGCCATGCACAGGGACACCCTACCCTAGATCATGCTGCCCACAGCCTCATCCAGCCTGGCCTTAAACACCTCCATAGATGGGGCCCCAACCACCTCCCTGGGCAAACCATTCCAGGGTTTCACCACTCTCATGCTGAAGAACTTCCTTCTCACATCCAGTCTGAATCTGCCCACCTCCAGCTTTGCTCCATTCCCCCTAGTCCTGTCACCACCTGATAGCTTAAAAAGTCCCTCCCCAGCTTTTTTGTAGCCCCCCTTCAAATACTGGAAGGCCACAATAAGGTCACCTGGGAGCCTCCTCTTCTCCAGACTGAACATCCCCAACTCTTTCAGGCCGTCATCATTAAAATCTGTTCTTTAGACAGCCTAAGTCTAGAAA
>VWZI01010178.1:316071-338521 GCA_013396835.1 Psilopogon haemacephalus
AAAAAAAAAAGCAACGACCCTTTTGCATTTCTGCAACACCTATCAAAGGAACTCAGAGTGCCTCTGAAATGTTAATTAATCCATATTCTTCCCAAGGGAGATCTATTTTAAAGATGGTTATATGGAATCTGCATTAATCTCTCATTTGCCAAAGGCTCACAGGAGGCAAAGCCGCAAAGACCAAATCTGGACCTAGAAGCCTGGATAATCTGGACTTTGGAGCCTGGATTCCCTGCTCCTCCATGTTCTAATCCCTCCCCAAAAATCACAAAACCTTGCTCACACCAGCAAGGTGCAAACCTCTTTGGCCTAGATATCACTGCCTCAAAGTAGCGTTAACTTCAAAACCTTGTTAAAACTGCAAAGGTGGCTACATGACAAGAAAAATAAGGGAAAACAAATCACACTGGGAGGAAAAGAAATCCTGACTTTAGAATATTGAAGGAATGTTTAGATCACGCTGAAAGGATCTACAGGAAAAAGCATCACCAAGGTCAGAGATGGGATCACAGGATGTCAGGGGTGGGAAGGGACCCAAAGAGATCATTGAGTTCAACTCTTCTGCCAGAGCAGTACCATACAATCCAGCTCAGGTCACAGAGGAATGCATCCAGCAATATCAGCATCAACTTCTGCTCCTTGTTCCTTCCCGTAAGGTGCACTTCTATTTTCAGGGCCTTGTATGTAGAGATCAATTCCCATTCTTTCAGAACCCTCCATTAAGACCAATGCTTGGAAAGAGGCAACAGTTCCTAGGGCTTAAAAGCACACTTAACTTGATCAACATCAATGATGCTTAAACACATACTTTACATTCTTTCTCCCATACCCTTGCAAATTTCCAACTAGCACTGAAAGGAGGGAAATTACACTTCCAGTTTATTCAAAATGGATACAGAAGTTGACTGGAAATAATTGTTATTGCAGGGGATGAAGATCAGGAAAAGGACATTCAATAAGGTTTGGAGTCACAGTGACAAAACGTGACATGTACATGACACCTAATTGCTGTGACAGCATTGTTTGGAAGATGTGTAACCAGCATTTTGTAAGTATATGGTCATACACTGTCCCCTTCCTGTGCTCAAAATCAAAAACAAAAGACAGGGGCAAGAGCTAAAGGCATCAAGCCACAGACTGGCCTGTTGGCATTCCTTTGCCCTGCTGTCAGCCATGTCTGCATATTCATTTAAATGCTTTGCTTATTGACTTGTTTCTTTTACTTGCCTTCAGCATTTTGCTTCCAAAAAAACCCCACTCTCCAATAAACAGGTAAAAATAGCAAGCAGTGGCTTGTGAATGTTGGGATGCTGATGTGAATTCCTATAGTAACTGCTGAGCTTCTGATGGCAGAGATAGCTTGGAATGGGGGGAACAGAGAGTGGGGATGTAATTAAGGACACTACACCAAGGTCTCCTGTGGTCTATTGGACTGGGCTAAACATGAGACATTCATGCCCTAGGAAGATGAGCATCTCTGCTTTCCATGTCTGTGAAGAGATAGGAACCTTGCCATGTCCTGTCATAACCTTGCCTGTGGTTGGGGCCACACCCCTGGAGGTGTTTAAGGCCAGGCTAGATGAGGCTCTGTCCAGCCTAATCTTGGGTAGAGTGTCCCTGCCCATGTCAGGAGGGTTGGAACTAGACAATCCTTGTGGTCTCCTCTAACCCTGTCTGACTCTATGATTCTATGCCGTAACATTTTGTGCTTGGCTCCTCCATAGTGTGTTTGCATTTGACCGAACCCTGCTCTACCAAAATAATTTTCCATGCCAGATTTGCTGGGAAAAAAAAAAAGCCAAGTTTCACTGGGAACAGGGGTAAAGGCTGTTACAGAAGATGAGACACTTCACATTCTTGTTCTTGGAGAAAACCAAGCTGAAATCACAGCCACATTGCATACTTGTTTTCAGTTAGAATCTACATTCCTGAAGGATGTCAAAGCTGGTGATCTTGATGCTTTTTTTGGTCACAATCACATTTCAATAGACTTTCATATGATGTGAGATGGAACTGAGCTATGCCAATACACTGAACAATTGCTTTTTTTTTCCCCAAAAGCACTAAGCAGCTTTAAACATGCAAGCAAACGGATAAGTAAGACTTGCAGGTCTGACATGGCCTTTGCCATTTATGGCACTCAGATGCCACATCCTCAGGAATCACAGGATGTTAGAGGTTGGAAGAGACCCAAGGAGATCATTGAGTCCAACCCCTCTGCCAGAGCAGGACCATACAATCTAGCTGAGGTCACAGAGGAACACATCCAGAAAGGCCTTGGAAGTCTGCAGAGCAGGAGACTCCACAACCTCTCTGGGGAGCCTCTTCCAGTGCTCTGTCACACAGTAAAGAAGTTTCCCCTTGTGTTGAGGTGGAACCTCCTGTGCTGCAGCTTACATCCATTGCTTCCTCTCCTGTCACAGGGAACAAGTGAGCAGAGCCTGTCCCCAGCCTCCTGACCAGCTCAAACCAACACACTCAGCTATTTATTAAATCCCCTCTCAGTCTTCTCTCCAGACTAAAAAGCCCCAGGTCCCTCAGCCTCTCCTCATAAAGCAGTGCTCCAGTCCCCTAATCATCCTCTGTTGGACCTTCTCCAGCAGATCTCTACCCCTGTTAAACTGGGTAGCCTAAAACTGAAGGCAGTAGTCAAGATGGGGTCTCACCAGGGCAGAGTATAGGGGGAGAAGAACCTTCCTTGATCTGCTAGACACACTTTTCTTAACACACCCCAGCATCCCATTGGCCTTCTTGGCCACAAGGGCACATTGCTGTCCCATGGATGTTATCCACCAGCACTCCCAGGTCCCTCTCCACAGGGCTGCTCTCCAGCAGATCACCTCCCAGCCTGTACTGGTGCAGTTTATTATTCCTCTCCAGGTGCAGGACTCTGCACTTGTCCTTGTTGAACTTCATTAGGTTCCTCTGTGCCCAGCTCTGCAGTCTGTCCAGGTTTCATTAGATGGCCTCACAGCCTTCAGCTGTGTCAGCCAAGCCTCCCAGTTTTGTGTCATCAACAAACTTGCTGAGCAGACACTCCATCCCCATTGATGAAGATGTTGACCAGGACTAGACCCAGCAGTCAATATATCCTATACTGCAGTGAGAAGCTAATCCATTCAGGTAGCAGCTCATAACCCAAGGACACAGATGCACCAGAGGAAAAAGAGAAGCAAGAGGGCATTGTCCCACAATAGGAGAGAAGGCTTTAATTCTCTGGAAGACATGAAAGCAGGTACCAGGTGACTATATTTTAAGAGAGATGGGACTAAATAAGCATGAGAAACTGCTCTCTTCTCTGCTTCTCCAACAAGGCTGGGGATGACCTTGAGGTGTTTTTCTCAAGCAAAGCAATGTGCAACTCTAAAAGGCTGGAGAGGAAGACAGAAGTAGTATTTCACCAAAAAGATCTGTAATAGCAGTGTAACACCATAAGCTCTCAAAGGGATCCAAGGATTAAAACTCAGCGTGGAAAGACAGAGTGGGTGGTAAAAACCCAACAGTTATCTGTCTTTTGAGACTCAAGATGATGAAGCTGTGCTAGGAAGGAGGAAGGGGGTTGCTCTGCCCAAGGGGTAAAGTTGTGCCTTATTTCCTCTGTCTGCATATTTTTCATACATTTTGCATTTCTCCATACTTTTTATTTTTGGATCTAGCAACATTATCCAGTATTATATGGCACATAGCTAGAATAACAGCCACCATGCTCTGCTCCAGAGTGCAATGGGAACATCAGAACCACCCCACAAAGAAGGACAGTGAGAGGACTTGCAACAGTAAAATGCACCTTTCACCTCTGTTTTACTGAAGAGGAGCTGAAAACACCCCTTAAAAAAAATTATAGGAAATAAGTCATCAGAAGCACTCCAGCTGTCAATCATAGAATCATAGAATGGTTTAGGTTGGAAGAGACCTCAAAGATCATCCAGTTCCAACCCCCTGCCATTGCCAGGGACACCTCCCACTAGAATAGGTCACTCAAAGCCTCATCCAACCTGACCTCATCCAACCTGCCCACAACCTCTGTGGGCAACCTATGCCAGTGTCACACCACCCTCACTGGGAAGAATTTCCTCTTAACATCCTGTTTAAATCTTCCTTCTGCCAGTTTAAACCCGTTCCCTCTCATCCTGTCCTTACAAGACCTTGTGAATAGTCCCTCCCCAGCCCTCCTGTAGGCCTCCTTCTGATACTGGAAGGCTATTAAAAGGTCTCCTTGAAGCCTTCTCTTCTCCAGGTTGCAGAGCCCCAACTCTCGTAGACTGTCCTCATAGCAGAGCTGCTCCAGCCCTCTGAGCATCTTCAGGGCCTCCTCTGGACTCACTCCAACAGTTCCACATCCTTCTTGTTTTGGGGGCTCCAGAACTGCACACAGTAGTCCAGGTACTGGATGAGGACCCCCACAACCTTTTCAAAATGCTACATGGTAAATAGGGTTCCCCAGCAAAGCTCTGGTCTACAGAAGTCCCTGAGAGGCCAGGGAAAGGGTGGCTTTCCCAGTGAATGCATGCTGTGCCTCAGGGCTGTGCCAGCTTGCCCGTGTCACTCAGGAATCACACCTCTCCATGCTTTTTGGCCAGTACAGCTTTGCTGGCAGAAATCTGTGGCGTAGGCATGGCTTAACCCCAAGCTATTTTCAGAAGGTGAAATGTGAGCCAGCTTCCCACCATACATTACAACACACATTGTAATACAAAATTCAACCTTTGTGCCACTCCACACAGAGCTGCTAGGTCCACTGGAGGTGGGGACCATTGGATACCAAGTAAGAGTCAAGATGCCAATGCCATGAAATAAATGGTTTTCTAAAAAGCCCAACAGGACAGTTGTCACTGATATGCAGACTCTAGATCTAGAGTGCTATTTTGGGCCCCAGCACGGCTGAGGGAGCTGGGGGTTGTTTAGCTTGGAGAAGAGGAAACTCAGGGGTGACCTCATTGACACCTACAACTACCTGAAGGGAGGCTGTAGCCAGGTGGGGTTGGTCTCTTCTCCCAGGAAACCAGAAAAAAAAATGAGGGGACACAGTCTTAAGTTGTGCCAGGGGAGGGTATAGGCTGGATATAAGGAGGAAGTTCTTGACAGAGAGAGTGATTGGCATTGGAATGGGCTGCCCAGGGAGGTGGTGGATTCACTGTCCCTGGAGGTGTTCAAGCAAGGACTGTATGGGGCACTTAGTGCCACTGGATAGGGCTGGGCGATAGGTTGGACTGGATGACCTTGGAGGTCTCTTCCAACCTGGTTGTTTCTATGATTCTATGTTAGTGTAGAAGGACTCAACTACACGAGCACAGCAGTGACAAAGTAAATTTGCACTCCTTAAGCCAAGGCAAGCACAATGCATAAACAGCATCAGTGGCAAAAAAAGAGAAGTGAATACATCTCAATGGACAACTGAACTCTTACGAAATGGCTAAGCTTACCAAGTCTAGCAGGACAGCTTTATCCCAGACCCAACCAGTAGCCACTTTAGTTGGATGGCTGACCTATTCCCCTATTTCTACCCATGAACTATAATGCTGGTTTTGCTCTTTCTTCCTTTTAATTTTAGTCTTAGGTAACATTTACCATGCAATAAAGCAGCTGCTGGCTGGAGTACCCACCAGCTTAAACACACATGAAAATGTTAAGTTAACAATTCCAAATCTAGGTAGTCTTCTGTGAGGTCAAAAAGCAAACAGATTTCTACCAAACCAGCAAGCTGGTTTCTACCAAAAATATTGAAGACCCACATGTTCCACTTAACTAGTGGTGCTCCTCTGATCTCCTAGATGCTTTACATGGTAGACTTTAGAAATCTCTATGCATAAATTTTTATCTTGACATGACCTGAGTACACTGGCAGAGAAGGAGAACGAACAATGAAGCATCCTCTGAAGCGTGGTCCAGCCCTCAGCGCAAAAGTGTTGAAATTGGGAATCTGTCCAGGAGTGTGGACAAGTTTTCTTCCTTGGAAATGGAACTTGCAGCTGAGCAGAATGCAGATGGCACATCTGGAATTTTTTCCACTGCTAACAGCTCTTTCAGTTCACATTAAGACACCATGAACCAAAAGATGATATTTCTACAGAGAACCTCTCCCTCTTTCAGTTATTTCCTAGGATACAGTAAGTTCAAATAAAGCAAGTTTCTACTTACTGAAACTGTTAGTTACCACCACATTGTCTCACATCATTGATAGCTGATCATCAGTGCCTTTGGCAGAGATAAGATACAGCCCCCACCATTCTGAATTACATTGGTCTTCTTTCTGCTCAGGAACAGAGATTTTCCTATATCCCTTACCTGTGATTCAACCCTGAACTCAGAGAGAAGAAACTGTTTTGGGCACACTCCTCCTAACTACCAAGGAAGTAGTTAGGAAAGAGCTTAAAAAACTTAAGAAGAGCTTTGTGCTCTGGCTGAGATGAGAGGGCAGATCTTTCAAGAGGAAGAGACCAGCAGCTCTACAGATGCAGAGGTAATGTCACCGATTGCAACTAAAAAATAATGACAATCTGTGCTGCAGCCTCCTCTGCACCTGTCTCTAGAAGAGATGCACCAGCCAAGGGACAGAGACTTGATTCCTGCATCTACCCATTTGCATCGCTTTTGGAGGAGTTGCTTCAGTAAGCAGTGACAAAGGTTGCTCAAGATCTGGATGCTACTCTTGTAGCAGCACCCAGAATTCTTCCCCAGAGACACTTTATGATGGTTTTGAGGGCAAAACCAGAAGGCATGCAGCACATCACTGGAGTATTCCTTGATATCAGTGTGACAATGGAGTTCCACCAGGGCCTGCTGCAGTCATAAATGTTCTACCACAAACTTGAGGCTACCTCTAGGCAACCTGAGCAGGCTCTTCACCTTGTCCTAGCAGTGTGAAATTCAGCTCTTAAGAGAAAGTGTTAAACACTGCTTCAGTGAAGCACAAGACTTTGAAATTTTATCCTGGATCCACCATAACTTTGCTCCATCGGGTAAAAGAAATGACTGCAGAAGACTAACTAAACATCCCTTGTAATCTGATATAATGTGGGACAAAATAGCCACGCTTTGCAAGAAATAATAATGAGAAAGTTGTACCAGAGAATGTTTCTCACAAAGATCCTTTTTGTCACCTGGATCCACTCTAGCATTACCCACTAGCCAAAGCCTAGAAGTTCAGACAGTACTAAAGACACAACTTGTGTCTTCCAAACATATGGGAGTCTTTTCAATCCAAAGGCCAGGTGCATATAGAAAAGACTTTAAACTCTGGACAGACTAGTCTTCACTCCTGAAGTAATACCTGCTCTCTTTAAATCCTATCTCCCTACTTTACTCAAAAAAAAAAAAACCAAAACAAACCAGCCTCCCACATGTATTTACACTAGTGTTTGTTCTGGAGATAACTGTGGAAAAGGAATATGGATTTTAACCTGCCTAGTGCAGCTGGAATTTAGAGTCATAGAATCAGTCAGGGTTGGAAGGGACCACAAGGATCACCTAGTTCCAACCTCCCTGCCATGGGCAGGGACACTGCTGGCGTGGCTGGCTTCTGCTGGCAGCAAGAGGCTGTTACCTTAAGTTAGATTCAGGGCCTGTGTTGACATGTTTCATTATTGAAATAGTTCCATTGCTACCATGCTGAGGCACTCCTTAATGGTCCTTCATCATCTGGCAGCAATGAATTCTCATAATTTGAAGTCTCTATTCTTGCTCGCCGCTGTATTCTAGGCAAATATCTCAGTAGGTCGTGAGTGATGCTTGCCTTTGATACAAGTAGGGTGTTTATTAGACACACTCTTCACTGCTGGTAGATGCATGTGATGAGAAGAATAGAGTTTTATCTCCAAAATCTGGACAGAGAGGAAAAATTACTTTCTCACTGTTTATTGGTATTAGAAGAAATACCAGAGAAAACACTCCTCAGTGCTCCTCTCTGTGCTCATCTGGGAGCTCTGTTTGGGATGAGACAGGAACGACTTGCAGCCATGGCTTCAGATGAGTCTTGGTGAGTTTCACACTTTTTTACAATAACCACACTTCAATCAGAAGTAGCATTGTAGTTCTGGGTGAAACCATTTCCATCCTCTGCTGGCTTCCAGGCAAATCACTCAACTTTTTCTTTGCCTCAGTTTCCCCATCTGTTAAACAGGAATAATAAAATCTCCCCTGCCTTGGCAGGTATCATTTATGCCTTGGTGCCTGTAGAGCACAATGCAAAGAAAAGCACTGCTGGATCACCAGTAAAGCAGCCAAGGCTCAGCCAAGAAGGCAGAAGATCAGACACAGAGACTGGGTTAGTTTGGTTATGAACCTGACATGTTACAGGTGGTTTCCTGGAGTAACTGCTCAAGAAGGGACTAACTGAGCCACCAGTGCTTCAGCAAACCACCAGTCTGCTCAATTCCAACAGCCAGAAGTGCAGTGCAAGCTCAGAAAGCCAAAAAAAAGAGAAGCTGCCAGCTTCTTCATATTCATGAGCTCTTTAATAATGCTCAACAGAACTTGGAGGCATGTTCTCTGCTGTTGCTTTTGCCCTTTTGCACAGCGAGCGAGTTATAAATATTTCAGCAGAAGAGTCCAGAAAATTTGCAAGATTGGTCCTAGCCTTTTACAGCATTAATGAGCAGGTCATTAATAGTTAATGATGCAGCTGCTGGTGATCTCAGAGGTAAAGGCGAGAGGAGAATAGCAGTGTTTGCCCATTCACTACAATGTGATAATGCAAAGGAACAGCTTGATCCTTTTATCAAATCCTCCCCATCATGGCAAGGCCTGGGAAATTATCACAGGACCTCCAGCAGAATCTTATCAGGACCTCTCCTGCCCCACTACTGTCACCCAGCAGAGATAAAGACTGTTGCAATGGGTCTAAAGTGATTGACTTGATGCTCTAGGTATATCCACAGTAGCCAAAAGGCCTCAGTTCTGCCTTGGAAACAAGTGAAATGTCTGTTCTCCAGGCAGGGCCATGCAATGTATGCATGCAGGTGAGCGTGCACACTCTAAAGGCTTACATATATAATCACAGAACTGTTGAGGTTGGAAGAGATATTTCAGATAGAATCATACAATTACAGAATGATTTAGTTTGGAAGGGACCTCAAAGATCATCCAGCCTCAACCCCCTGCCATAGGCAGGGACACCTCATCCAATCTGGCCTTAAACACCTCCAGGGAGGGAGTTGACACAACCTCCCTGGGCAACCTGTGCCAGTGTCTCACCACCCTCACTGGAAAGCACTTCCTCCTAACATCCAGTTTAAATCTCTCCTCTTCCATTTTAAACCCATTACCCCTCATCCTGTCATTACAAGACCTTGTGAATAATCCCTCTCCAGCCTTCCTGTAGGCCCCTTTTAGATACTGGAAGGCTACTAGAAGAGATCATCACCCCCAGTGACTTGCCTAGAGCTTGCAATCCCACTACTGCTAAACCACTACCACTAAACCATGTCCCCAAGCATCACATCCACACATCTCCATGGATGGTGACTCCACCACCTCCCTGGGCAGCCTTCTCCAATGCTTGATAACCCTTCCAGTGAAAAAAAAAATCTCTAATATCCAACCTGAACCTCCCCTGGCACTACTTGAGGCTGCTTCTTCTTGTTCTGTCACTTCTTGTATGTGAGAAGAGACTAACCCCCGACTCACTCCAACCTGTACATATGTACAATAAAACAGTGAAAATGTGGGCATTTTAAAGGCCTCATCTGCTTAATCAGAACTGCACCTTGAAAGGCAAATTCACCACGGAGCCAGGCAGCTAACTTCAGAGAACAGCTCCTGTGATTTCAGCCTTGCATGCAAATGAGGACTCCAGTGCAAAGGTATTTTTGCTATACTTTTTCATCCCTCTGAACTGACATCACCTTGTATGTATGGTGTTAGCTGGGAAATCATGTCAGCTTTTGGTAACTTCACTTACTGGGAGCTTTATGGAGTAAGAGTGGGCACCATGCAGCAGGCATTGGCCAGCCAGGCTGCCTGCAGACACTCCAGCCCTGCAGCCTGGGGAAGGGGGAAAACCAAATAGGGGTGGCAAGAAGAATTTAGGTAAAAGTTTGGACACGGACAAACTCCATCTCCTTTTTATCCCTGCTGGTATCACTGATTTTTAGCACACTCCCCCATCCACGTGTATGTGGGTCTATCGATCCCAGCACTACGTTTTGGTGGTGTTTTAACTTGCTGGCTAACGCCTGTCACTTCAAACAAAGGTGAAAATCTTGATAACGGTAAGTTCCTACCAATCTCATGAAAACAGATAGGCTGTGGACAAGAAATCTCTGCCACCGGTGCCATGGAGAGGAGTTAAGTCTGACCTCTCTGCCAGTGCATGTAGGAACTCAATCTGAGAGTCAAACGCAGTGGAAAGCAGTTTGCGTCAGTCCAGCTAGCCCCAGGAATAATCAGTCTCTTGGATTTCAGCTCACATCACACACAGCTTGTCACAGATGAGGCCTGTTCTGCTCAACAACTGATGGGGTCTGCACACGAAAAAAAAAAAAACACAAACCCAAGGATTGTCAGCAGAAAGACTCCCTAAAGTGGTGGATAGCTGCAGCACAGACCCATCTTTTTCAAAAGCAAGCTCATGAACTGAGTGGGGTTTGGACATCTCTGCCTTTTATGCAAGAGCCCTTGGAACGAAGTGCAAAAGTTTGCACTTCATCTGCTCGGCTGTAAATGCTCAGAGCTGGCATGTAAAAGCTCTGCATTCACTGGGAAGAGGGAAAAAAAAGAAAAGAAAACTTTAATTTCAAAGTTGCAGTCTTAATTCCACCCTCAAACCCAGAGATGTTAAGTAGTGCAGGAGTCAAAGGCAAATGCAGCGTTAGGCTTTTTGTTAAATAATTAACCACAATTTGCCTAATCTATCTGCAGGTACTCACTGAAGATACAAAAAAACTTCACTATGGTCACCCTACTCTCACCTAAACAATAGGCTGCAGACAAGTACCTCCTGGTATTTGCCTTCAAACCAGACTTGTCTACTTTCAATGCAGTTCAAAGATGACCGTAATAGATCCTCGCTGTATTAAGACCTATAAAATAACTTTATAACGTTACATTTCAAGTAATTACTTCATTCTGTAATTTGATTAAAAACTATGATTTCCCAAACATGGTTTGGAAGAAAAAAATTTTTAAAAATTAGTACTTGGGTTTGATAAGAAAGCATGTAATTAGCAGTGAATGTACAGCATTTCCCTTTAAAACCCAAAACATGTAACATTCCTTCATGGTTTAAATGTGGAGCATCCCGAAGTAATTTTAAACCTTGATTTAAAGACATTAATACCCTCAAGTATTGAAATCACATTAAGACGAAACTCCACGTATGAACAACCCTGCCAAACCCCAGATGTGTGTTGGGCTGCTCCTTCACCCTCATACCATCTATTTAACAAAAATTAAGAATGGATGTTTTATAACCACAGACAAGTAAAAAAAAAAAAGTTTCACAAACAAAAAATCTCTACTGAACTTCAAATGCTTCTTAATCAGCTTCCCATTGAATAAATAGTTGCCTGTTTCATTTAAAACAGAAAAAAAACCCCCAAACAACTAATGAGAGTCCTGATATTTTTCCTCCTCTTGTACCTACACTGTAAAAGCTTCAGTACTGAATGTGTGTTCAACTTGTTCCCAACTTTCAGAGTACTTTTAAAACCGACTTTAAAACACTGGGAAGTGGAAAGGGTCATTCACGAAATTACTTAAGCTGCAACCTCAACCAAGGCAAGTGGCTACAGTGAAAGGTGAAGAGTGCCTCAAGATGAGTAGGTTGAAAAGGATCAATAATAAAGGGCAGCAAATCACAGCCTTTCTCCATTGCTGTGCAGCCCAGCAATCATGAATCTGAGCAGAAGAGGAATGTCTCAGATGATCTGTGCCAGACGCTTGGCAGGGGAACTCATTGGGAGGATGCTCCAGCAGTGCTTAGGTGCACAAACCAAACCTTGGGATACACAGCAGCAGCTTCCACTCTGAGATTCACTAACAAGGTCAGGACCAGAGTGAGAAGGAACAAATAAAAACTCCATCTACACAGGCAGGAACAAAACACAGGTGAACGTAAAAATAAAGAACCAAAAGCACAAGAGATGAAAACGTGAACCAGTTTGAGCAGTCCTGTGAGAGCTAAACCTGCTGTGGAGTACTGCTTGTGCCACTGAGGGGCAAATAAGAAAGGGACACATCGAGTGAAGGAGCTATCTGAAAAACGTGATCAAATTCCAACCCTGGCTGCAGAAATCGACACAGAGAGGAGGCTCAGGTAAGAATTCAGCTTTCCTGTGCAAATACACCATATCCAAAATTTAGCAAACTCCACTCTACACTGTTGCACACAAAACAAGTAAAAGAAAAATTAAAAGCCTGGCAGACACTGCGTGGTAAACCCCATCCCATCTTGCTGTCCACTACCTGCTACGAGTAAAGCAGCCTTTCAAACAGCCACAACTCCTCTGCACACAAAACATATAAAAGAAAAAGTAAAAGCCTGGCAGACACTGCGTGGTAATCCCCATCCCATCTTGCTGTCCACTACCTGCTACAAGTAAAGCAGCCTTTCAAACAGGCACAGCTCCTTTGCTATACGGAACTTCATACTCTTTAAGTCACCACCAATTTTGGGATGCAGCAGTGCTAAAGTTAAATACCCAATATCCTCCTTGCAAAGTACCTCACACACTTTTCAGGAGTGCTTCACACTTAGCAGCACATTTCAAAGCGGGTCCATCGCTGCATCAAGCACCCCAAGAGCTTTTCCCCTGCGGATAGGAAGGAGCCTTCCCTGCCCTGTCAGCACCCTGGTGTAGCAGGCTCCCTACTGGGATGCAGACGGAGCCCTCTGAAGTGATGGCAGGGTGAGAACATGCAGATGAGGGAAACGTGGTAGGAAGAGGGTAACACAAAGAAATTAAAAATGCAAACCACAACAGCGTGGTTTCCTCCTAAACTCGGCAACGTGGTTTCTCCTAAACTGGGCACAGGTGCATACAGGGGTTTGTGCCTATTTTATTTTTAAAAAAACCCAACGAACATATTTAAGCCCCCTAGAAATTTTGTGGGAGAGGGACAGAGAGCTCAGCAGGAGTTTGGGGCCAGCTGGGAAAGGATGTACTGGTGCCTCTCAGTTCCCTGCACCCCAGAGCTGCAGACTCCAAGGCTGAAAGCACTCACTCTTGAGACTGTCCACTGCTTGCCAAGAAGGAAAAGCAGAACAAACTTAAAGCAGTTCAGATTCAAGATATTTAATTTAAATCCACTGACTTGATGCTCTGATCTGCTGCTGGAGGGGAGATAAGGCGGGAGCTAAAATCATCCCTATGTACAAGCTCTTTTCATCATAAATATTATCTTGTGACACTCCTCTCCTGGCTCAGACATGCACTGGGTGTTCGCATGCTCTCCTGGACCATCACACAGCAAGTACACATGTAAAAATAAAGTAAACCATTAAAATAGGGTACTTAGAGTGATCGACAGCACAATGTCCACCTGGAGAGCAGTGACAAGTGGCATCCCTCAGGGGTCAGTGCTGGCACCAGTGCTGTTTCACATCTTTGTCAGTGACATGCACAGAGGAATCGAGTGCACCCTCAGCAAGTTTGCAGATGGCAAACACTAAGCTGTGTGGCACAGTTGACTTGCTGGAGGGCAGGGATCCATCCAGAGGGACTTGGACAGGCTGGAGAGGTGGGCCCAGGCCAACCTCATGACATTCAACAAGGCCAAGTGTGAGGTCCTGCACCTGGGTCAGAACAGTCCCAAGCACAACTCCAGGCTGGGTGCGGAATGGCTGAGAGCAGCCCTGAGGAAAAGGACCTGGGGGTCTGGGGTGATGAAAAGCTCAACATGAGCTGACAGTGTGAGTGCAGCTCAGACAGCAACTGTGTGCTGGGCTGCAGCAAGAGCAGTGTGGCCAGCAGGGCATGGGAGGGGATTCTGACCCTTTCCTCTGCTCTCATCAGACTGCATCTGGAGTACTGTGTGCAGTTCTGGAGCCCACAACACAAGAAGGACATGGAACTGTTGGAGAGAGTCCAGAGAAGGGCCATGAAGATGCTCAGAGGGCTAGAACAGCTCTACTATGAGGACAGGCTATGAGAGAGTTAGGGCTTTTCAGGCTGGAGAAGAGAAGACTTCAAGGAGACCTTATAGTAGCCTTCCAGTATCTGAAGTGGGCCTACAGGAAGGCTGGGGAGGGACTATTGATAAGGTCTTGTAATGACAGAATGAGGAGTAATGGGGTTAAACTGGCAGAGGGGAGATTTAAACTGGATGTTAGGAGGAAGTTCTTTCCAGTGAGGGTGGTGAGACACTGGAATGGGTTGCCCAGGGAGGTTGTGGCTGCTCCCTCCCTGGAGGTGTTCAAGGCCAGGTTGGATGAGGCCTAGAGTGACCTTGTATTGGGTTTAAGCCAGCAGGCTTAACCCTTTTAGAGACCTGTTCTAGTGGGAGGTGTCCCTGCCTGTGGTGAGGGGGCTGGATGATCTTTGAGGTCCTTTCCAACCAAAACCATTCTATGGTTCTATAGATAAAGCCAAGATCTAGGATAACAGGACAAAGAAAGAGAATTTAGAGCATATCAAGTATATTTTGCTTGAAAGAACAAAACTTCAGACAGCTAAAACTTTTTCTCCTGTATCTGATTAAATGTAGGTTTTGAAACTTGCATTCACCTTGAGCGGTATTTCCCAAACCACCTCATCTTCTCAGTGTAACCATGAGGCACACGAGGAGATGGTGGCAGATATGCAGAAGGGCATCCTGTAAAAACGGTTTCACCAAAATTGTGAGGATGCTGTAACTCTGAAGAAAGAGAAGATGCTAAGTTAAAAGCAGTTAACAAAACAGTTCCCTCCAAACACATTGTTCTTCCCTGGCTCTCCAGTTGCTTTAAGGAACACTTGGAGCCAGTTCCTTCCTTATGCCAGAGACATAGGGAAATAAAGGCTCCCTAAGGCAGCTGTTTCCTCTGAAGCTGTCTGCAAGATGATAATTTGCTTATCACCACATTTGTACCTGGAAACTTTCCACGTGCAGTTGTTGAGCAAAATCCTGCAGGCCCTCAATGGCCACTAGCTCCTGCAGCCAGCAGCCTGGCACAGCTGAAATGAGGATTGCTGTGCAGCATTCCCAGGTACTTTCCCTCGTTCAAAAACCCAACATGAGACTTTTGGAATATTTTATCACTGTTTGCTTCTCAAAAAAAAAAAAAAACCAAAAACAACCCTAACTGAAAATTTAATCTAATCTAATAAAAAATTAAACTTCAGGCATGGTGGAGATGGTACCTTCTAGGCAAGGTGCTCGTACCCCAGTGCAGGTTTGGGAGAGCCATGCCTTAAGGTGAAGCCTAGGTAAATGGGATTCTGGTTCTCAGAACCTGAAAAACACCTGTCTGCCCAATCCTGAGATGTGAGGACCAGATCCCAGAAATCTGCAACTGCAAGGTCACAACTCCTTCTGTACTGAGCAGAACATGATGGTAATGGAAAGCAGCATCACAAATGTGGGGCTGCCGGAGAGTGACAAGGAAATAGTGATACAAGACTCTACAATCATCTTTGGCTGAGCAAAAGGAGAGTGTTGGTGCAGTCGTCCCATGAGTGGGAGCAGTGACAGTGGCATGGACACTCAGACAGATGACCAAGTACTTTTCCCAAAAGGGAGATGAAGGCTCCTTGCCTTTCAGTCACATGAAAATAAACAGGTCCAACTTAATGTTGATGTTCTGAGAAGACCAGGAAGAGGAGCCTCTGGGAAAATGCAGAAAACAGGGGGGATTTGGAATCCTCTGGCATAACCACATCTTCCATAATTTTCAAGGAAACTGTGCTGGAGCCCTGAAAACAGCAAGCACCAAAGCCTGTGACAGCAGTGTGCTCCCAGCATATCATTTAAATAAATCAGTTTCTGGAGAGACAAAAGAAAAGGAAAACTCCCTGCGGTGCCTGACAGTTTGTGCTGAAGAGGATGCTGGAGAAAAATAAAACCCACAAAAACCCACAACAATATATATTTGCTATAGAGGTGGGAGAAAGGCATCTCCTCAAAAACACTTCAAGCCAGAAACATCAGGATGTTATTTCGTGTGAACCAGCGGCACTCTGCCAGCCCAGCAGCAAAGCTGATGAGAGATGCTGATGCTGCCTGCTTCGTATTGCCGTCCCCCAGCATAAGAGGCCACAAAACCTCCACACATCACTTCCTAGGGCCTCTGTCCTAGCACTCTGAAATCCAACAAAACTTGCTACTTCCTACTGTTTATCCTAGGATTTTCTTCTTGCAAGTACATTTTTTTGTTTGTTTGTTTGTTTTTTAAAATCAACTATTTTCCCACTTCTGCTATCTCAGTGAAGTGCTAACATAAAGTAACTGAAAATAATAAGCATGAAATTAGGTTAAAAAAAAAAAAAAAAGTCCAAATCTTGCAGTGTGATAAAAAAGAACACATACATCAGAGACAAGGAAAGGGGCACTAAGTTCTTGAGAAATACTGGTATCTTAGTAAAACAGTCTGAGGGTGCCTTTAGCAGCAGCTCAGTGCCTACTTTTCAGGGTGCTATTTAGAACCCCCTGATAAACAAGACTTTAAAGAGAAAAAAAAAAAAATCACATATTTCCCTGTACAACTTTGCTCACAGGGCTTCCTTCTCCACTATTAGACAGGACAAGAGATTAAATAACACTGAATTTGAGAGAAAATGTCTTTCCATTTGTTTTCCCTCTGTTTTAAGCTCCAGCAAGTTTTAACACTTACTAGAAAACTGCGGGGACAATGGAGGACAATTCATGACAGAAGTGAGCCCAAAATAAACAGGCTTCAAATTTTAAAAACATTTAGTACATAAGACAGGAAATAAGGTCAGAACAGGAGAAAAAAAGAGGGAAGGGGGGAAAAAAGGACATTTGGCTCATGATGGGACATGAAAACAGTGTGAGAAGTTCCAATCCCAGCCTTGCCACTGATTGCATGAAGGTAACCATCCCCTCCATTGGTGTCAACCGAGACCATACTGTAACTCACATGACTCAAATACTGTTCAAAATCAAGATTTACTCCTATCTATTCATCTATCTATACCACTTGAAAGGAGGAGGTGAAGCAGATGTTTGCTTCTGCCCAAAACTGTCTCTGCAAAATCACAGCTAAGAGAGGAGCAAGTGGAGTAATACAAGGGCAATAACTTAATTTTTCAGCTTTGCCATATTTCTTCCAGGATAGAAAATTAATTTGGGGCTGTGGAGGACTCCCAAGTGAATTAGACTATGCTGTGGTCAGGTAAGACTGGTCTGGAGGAGCTCTGTGACATGCACATAGCCACTTTTATTTGGGCCAGGACACATCTGCTCCTCTACCCCAGAGCCTCCAATGCCTGCTCCTGAAGGGAGGACTGGGCTTAACTCAGGCACTACAAAGGGTTCCCCAGAGAGGAAAGACACTGATAGCTGAACAAGCACCTGACAGCTGACATCTCTGCAAGGGAACATCTCATGTCAGATCTGTATCACTATCACTTACCATGAGGTTGTGTCAGCCTAGGACACGACATGTCACTGATGTAGCTGTGCTGGCAAAAGCTGTGAGCAGAAAGGCTGTTACACCACCAAAGTGGCATTTTTTTGGCTGATGCTGCTTATCAAATTCATTGTGCAGGGTTGGAAGGATAAGCCCACAACCTGCAGATTCACCCAAGGAGCAAGCTGACTCCATGAATGTTCTCATGAACCCCTAGGCTCTGGTTACAGAGCAGTGTGAAATGCAACATCCTCATTTTCTTTATCGAGGCTTGTAGTAACAAGACAAGGTGCAATGAAATTAAAGAAGATAGGCTTAGAATAGCAAGAGAGGGAAGAGACCTTCAGTACTTCAGGGCTTATGAACAGTGTAGATGGCAACTAAGCTCAAGGGTGACCCTGGACCACAACCTTGCTTGGAGTCTGTGGGGGTGGAAGATTTGCAAATTCCTCCTGAAATGTCTACAAAAGTTACTGAAAGACAAGCCAGTGCTGAGGAAGCTTGGCTTTGCTAGATCAAGCCCCCACTGGAAAGTCTGCCTGGGGGGCCACAACCTGGAGAGGAGGTATAAACTGTAGATGTAGATGGGGAGCCTTGCTGTTGGAGTGACACTGAATTCCTCACACACACTGTGCTTTCACCACCTGGCAGGTACCCCAAACACCAGGCCAATGTGCAAAGGGCTGTCAAACCTTGCTGAAATCCCCTGCAACGTGCGATTTCTGCACAGGCATCACAGATCACCTTCTTCCCCACTTGCGTCCGGACCCGGTCCCCTCTCCTGCATCAGCCCTCCAGATGGCAAATGCTCCCTTCTGCCAAGCACTGACACAAGCCTTCCCACTGCCAGCCCCTCTCAGGGCATCGCAGCTCAGGCACTGCACGTGCTCTCTCATCCTGCACCATAACTCATGTCCTCAGCTACCAGAATAAAACCCTCCAGGAGGACTTCTTTTTAAGTCCCCAAATGGTCACCAATGCCAAAGCCTCCTCTGCTTGTCTGTGTCATTCTCCTTCTGCTCGCTAACAGAAAGCAGCTCTGTGAGGCTTCTTCAGTGCTAAATACACAAATTCATTTCACACACCTCCCCTCAGCCTGACCAGAACCACTTCCACCCCCCTGTTTCACCACCAGACTCACCATGCTGGCTGCTATAGGTAAACTCAGGTTATGGAAAATCCAGCTTTCATTTTGGAAACATGTTTTGGGTCTCATAATTCTGAGGAGTGCTTCATCTTACATATCCAAACCCACAGTGCTTCCCGAAACAGCTCAAGTTTTGGTAAACCAGTCAATCGACCAAACAACTCTTCCGACTTGCAAAGGCATGGCAATTTCGGGGAGGGCGGAATTGGTGATTTTTGAACCGTCTCCTCATGGCAAGGCTGCAGTTGGAGCTCTTTCCCCCTCACCTCCCAAAGGCTCAGTACACTTCATTCACATTTTGCTACATGTTTGCAAACCAAACTCTCAAAGACTACTCTCTTCATTGTAACATTGTGGAAATCAGCAGATCTTTTTTTTTGGCTTTTTCAGAAGAAACCAGACTCGCTGCTAACCCTGGGACTGAACCCTACCATGACATCCAGCACACTGCGGACCTACCTGTGTTTGAAAGGTTGATAAAATAAGCTAACATCTCAAATATCAATTCCATCTGAAGTGACACACTCAAGCACCTCCACAGCAGAGTAGCAATTATTTCAATGGCTTTACGTTAGAGCCTTTATAGGTTATTTTAATGCCAAACAGATAACACCCTCATGCGGTTTGCAGTAACATTTAAGGATGTACAATGCACTTGCTGAATTATCTTCACACTTCTAAAGAAAATCCTAACTACAATTACACTCTTGCCACAAAAANAAAAGGAAAAAAGCAAAAAGAAAAAAAGAAAACCCAACCAAAACCAAGCAACCAACCAACCAAACCCCAACAAATGCAGCCTTACTGCAACCTGGCAGTCATGCTAAAATCTCAGGGAATTCAGTTGTGGCACTGTCCTTTTCTAAACAAACTCTAATCAAAACACTGGTTTGATTTATTTTCAGTGGGCACTTTCGCTCCCAAAGTGGTCACACAGGAAAAAAATAATTTAGACAAGGGTCAAAACATCCCATCCAGAAAAGACTCCAAATAATGCCACTGAGGATCATCTGAGCTAGAGGCAAAGGCACAGGAATACAACCTGAAGATGCCACACGTGCAAATACCGTGATGTCATGCCTGACATTACTATCTTTGTCCTGTACAAGGATGAGCAAAACCTACTGTGTTCTCATTTCAGCCTGCAGCAGCTTGAAACTGGTTTGGAAATTTTAAAAAGCAAGTGGCTTTGCTGTATTTCATGTTAGCTTTCTCTTTTGGACTTTTAATAAAAAGACAATGCAACTCAAAACAATAATAAAAAAAAAGAAACAAAACATGATGCTGCCAGCTTGAGCTGTCTCATACAATGGATTATTGATTTTACAGACACTGTCTAGAAAGTGTTACTTGTAACTAGGGCAAAAGAAAAAAAGAAAACAAGAAAGTGGTACTTTGAGAGAAGGTAGTTGGAAGGAGTGCACTCCTTTCAAACACCAACAGCAGAGGTGTCCTGTGGGACAAAACTTTTGCAGGAGATCTTCCAGGGTGGGTAGTTAGGAAAAAGATCATTTTATGAAGGTAAGAAACCACATGGGCTTTGGGCTGCTAACTGAGCTATATACAGCTATAAAAGTGCTTTCCAGCACTGGGTTCATCACAGGTACAAAAAGAGAGGATGAACACACAAGAACAGGCTGCCCAGAGTGGCTCTGGAGTCTTCCTCTCTGGAGATATTCAAGACTCGCCTGGATGCATCCTGTGTGATCCTGCTCTGGCAAGGGGGGGTTGGACTAGATGAAATTTCAAGGCCCCTTCCAGCCCCTAACATTCTGTGATTCTCTGAACTCCTGGTGATTCATTTCTATAGAAGCCTGAAAGGTCATAAACAAGTATACAGCTGCTGAAGTAAAACAAGGATCAACCAACAACTTTAAAAATGCATGGGCTTTTTAGCATTTATATGCTCCCAGACTGCTGACCAGCACTTCGCTTTCCCTGACCCAGAGATCAATCTGTAATTCTGTGTTTCACAGAATTACTGACTTAATTCAACAGGTTGAAGCCACATCTGGAACAGGAAGGTTTCTTTGGGACAGGAATATATTACACCGGCAGAGCACTTCGGTGACAGATACCTCTGAAACAAAATTACTCCTCTACTGGTCTAATAAAACCACATCAGCACACAGCAGTTACTTCACGTCCCACTTCCCAGAAGGGCTACATGTGAGAGGTTTCTGCTGGAGACATCACATCCCTGCTAGTCACACCTGTGCCTGCACAACTAACCCGGGAGGGCCAAACAGTGCTCAAAGTTTAATCTGTAGTTTTTCAAAAAGCAGAAAAGGCAACCCATTGACTAACTACATGTGAATTATTTGTAGGTGAGCCGGACGATGAAGCAGAGAGCGCAATGATTTACCATCATTTGCTGTAAAAGGATTATATTGAGGCATTTGACATTTCAGTTCCCAGCCACAGTTTGTAAAAGGTTGGTGGTTTTTTCTGCTGGGATGACTTTATTTGCTGCACTAAAGAATGTTTTAAAGTATATTCCTGAACTGGGACCTTGACACCTGTGGGACAAAAATCAAATGGGAAAGACCAATTCTGCCTAGATGAGAGGAGTATGATGCAACCTTGGCATTGCTAAGGGAGATCCCAGTGCAGCCAGAGCTGCAACTTCAGCAGGCACTGCACGCTCCGCCACCCTCACTTGCTACTCCCCACACCTCTGCCTCAGCACCTGGTGGGTAGGAGGCTCTGATGCCCAGAAATCCTGACCACCAAGTCACCTTCCTACCCCGAAAGAGTCTTCTTCCCTCCCATTCCTACTTCTTCGGATGCCTTCCCCACTTCTGCTCTCCATCTCCCAACCCAAAACTTTTGCTGAGCAAACCTGCATGGCAGGGCCCTCGTAAGCTCCCAGGATTTAAAATGAGCACCTGCCCTAAGAGGACAAGGAGCTTCCATCAGAAAGCTTCTGAGAATCCCAAGAGAAATACTAGGGCTGTGACAGTCTGACAGGCTCTCTCTCAGAGAAAGCTCTCCCAGGTGTGAAGAGAACTAAAGGGCTCAGGAAAGAGGTGGTCAGAGGGATCCCTCCAAGTCAGACAGACAACATCCCAACTCCAATTCTAAGTTTTATTCCTAGCAAAGAAGAGAAGAAAATATGTCTCTGTTTCTCTCTCCCTCTTCCCACAAAAAGAGAGAGAAGTGGGAAAAAAAAAAAAAAAGAAAAAAAGAGAGACAGTTATGTGACAGCTTTGGAAACCAGCTAAAACAAAAAAGAAAGTCATTCCTCCTAAAAAAAATTAAATAAATTAAAAAGTGAGTGCAATGTACCAAAGGTCGAGTTTCCCCAAACCTCCCCATCCCGGGGAAAACAAAATGCCAGAGGGAGGCAGAGGCTTTCGCAGAAGCCGAAGAAGGGATGGAGCGGGGTGCCCGGCTCTGCCTCGCCGCGGTCCCGACTCGGTGTCGCCGCACTGACGGGCATTGGCGGGGCAGAATCAGCGAGACCCACGGCCACGGCGTCACGGGGGGAGCCGACAAGGCGGTGGTGGGGGGACGGGCCGAATAATAAAAAATTAACCAAAAAATTAAACCAGAAGAGACCGCTGCCAAGTGCGGCTGCGGAGCCACGAGTGTCAGCGGCCGGGCCCCTCCTGCGCCAGCAGCACCCCCGGGGCTGCTCGTCCTACCCCCCCCTCCCCGGCAGCCGGCGGCTCCTTTTTAAAGACCGCACTGACAAAATCGCCCAGCTCGCCTCTACGTAACGCCCTGTCGAAAGCGGACGCCATATTTTGTGTTGCTGATGTCGACATAGACAAACGTAGACATGTTTTTTTTCC
>VWZI01010178.1:342609-355515 GCA_013396835.1 Psilopogon haemacephalus
GTGGACTGCATGGCTACATGTTGCTCATTCTTATTCTGGTCTAATTCTTTAAGAACAAGTGGAGTTTTACATAGAGGGGTGCAGCAGCAAAGATGTGGGCTATGAGCTTCCCCCAGGTGAGAAGAACCAGACCTAGGCTGGTGGACCAAACTGCTGCCTTAGAACTGGTTTTGGGAAGAACCAAGCATATCATAGAATCATAGAATGTTTTAGGTTGGAAGAGACCTTAACGATCATCCAGTTCCAACCCCCCACCATAGGCAGGGACACCTCCCACTAGATCAATTGCTGCGTAGCTTCAATTGCTGATTTTACACCTTGCTTCTCTGTCCTCTTCCACCCCCTTCTTACCTGCACAGATAAAGCAATTCCTCTGCTTACACTTAGTGTGTTTAATGATGTGGAGTTAGGCTTTCTATACAGTCATCAGTAGAAGTTAAGATAAAAACAAATTAACAAGAAGTCAGCAAGTAAACACCGCTACTTTCCCCCCCCCTCTCTTGTGGAGTTCTTGATCTCTGTGCTAAGGGCAGGAAGAGGTGCTTGGCGGGTGGTCAGCATATGCTGTGCAGACCGGTGGCTGAGAAACAAAGCTTTTCAGCCTGCTGCGTTTGCCACTCACTCCCCAACCTGGGAAGTTTGGGATTTTTCACCCCCGCAAAATCCCTCCCCAGATCAAGCTTTCTCCATTGCTAAAGCATTTTGTTGATCCTACCGGTGCTGTCAGTTGCTGAGGTGTGCAAACACGGGCTGAGGTAGTGAGCACTTGATCAGACGAGCTATTTGCAAAATGAGATGTTAATATAAATGCACAGATGAGCAAAGCAATATCAAGGTCTGGTCCAATTATAAAGTCTGACCTTATGATTTGTAGTGCCCTTAAGCTGGGAGATGCTATCAGAAAGCAAGATGCCTCCCCTTCAGGACATTGCGCTGATGGGGAAGATTAGTTGTTAAGCCTGGATGGAGAGAATCCGCTGAACACAACCTCCCCTAGCATTTGCACTCATTGACTGAGCTTAAGATGGGTCCTGGCAAGAGGCACGCAGGCATCTGTCTTTTGCTGTTTCAAAAACTCCAGGAGAGCTGATCACTTATCACGGGAACCATCTGGCTTATTCTTAGAGAGATCAACAGTTAGTCACGGAACGAACGAGGAACATGCTGCATTGAAGTCTGCTCTCCTCATTAAATATGAGGACTCAGCCCAAGGTCCCTGAAACGCTGCGTGCATTGCCTACTGCAGGCAGAGAGGGGAGAGATTGAATTCTGCCTTGAGGTTGCTGAGCTGCCGTGATGTGGAAGACAGCTGCTGTGGCAAGCTGGGGAGTGCCAGCATCTCTGCAGTGAGCAGTGGTGGCTGCAGAGATGGGGACCTGAGGCTCTGCTTCCTCAAGGTCACCTCTGCTGGTGATGAAAGAACCCTAGAGAGGGGAAGGACTACACCATGGCAATCTGGAAAGCTTGATGCCATTTGCTCTGCCTCCATTGTTCGCTGTTCATCTCAAAGTGCGGGACCAGTAGGTAGGACTGGCCTGGCACTCTGTGAGAGAGATGCTGAGTATGTAGGGCAAGGCCAGCACAGGCTACTGCATGGGTCAGTGTTGCTGGACTATGGGAACCATTGGTGACCAATGAGTTTCGCCTTTGAGGGGTAACAGTTCATCGTGTTCCTGAAATGATGCAAATGTAAGCACATCTGCATGATTTCGGAGCTCCTCATGTGATGCATTAAAGAGCACCATAGGAGTACCTATGGTACCACAGGAGTTTTTTAGCAAGAAGCTAGCCAGCTTCTTGCTAAAAACTTCCGAAGTCAGGGCACTGCAACCCCCCCTTCTGTCAGTCAGTTCCTGGTTTTCAAAAACTTCAGAATTTTTTTGGGGCCCATCAACAGCCCCAAGAGCTGGGCGAGTTTGGAGCAGCAGCTCAACCATCTCCCCGTGGATGGCCTGCAGATCCCATGTGAGTCCCCTAACCTCTGCTGAGAGTGGTGGTTTGGGGATTTTTCTTTTTTTTCTATTGCTTTTGCTAATTACTGTAGCAATTTTTAAAATTTAAATGAGGGCTTCCTCCCTCACAGCCCATCTGCTGTGAAATCACAGCGCACATCCTTTGTGACAGTTCAAGCATCACCATGGCAACGCGCTGTGATGTGATCAGCCCTGAGTTATGACCTCACTGTGGGACCAGGCAGGCCAGGCTGCTTTGGCAGGAGGAATGAAAAGCAGCTTCTGTATTAACAAAAGTGGGATCTCTGGTACAAACCGATGGGATTTGTCCTGGAGCAGACAGGCTAAAGCCTGCCCCAGAGCTTTCTACAGGACTTCAATGCTAGAACTGGAAGGGCATCCACTGAAGAAATCATGTATTTCTCTCCTTAGAGAAAACTGCTTTCTCTGAGGAATCTTTTCCACTGGTTTATGTTACTACTTCAGTAGAAATCCTTGGAATTTTAAATACTATTTCCTTATCTCCTCTCCCCGGTGTATCCATAGATTAAAAGTGCAGCAACCCAAACTCTCTTTTTCCTGTTTGGAGACAGGTAACGCATGGCCGGTGGCAATGCATACTTCATCTGCGCTCCCCTGTGGCTTTACCCCGACACCAAGATAACAGGGCCGGGGGTGAGTGGTTTGGCTTTTTGAGGCATTCATCTCTCACCTCCCCGCTGAGCCTGGCATGGAGGGTGACAACAGTCGCAAGCCTTTGTGGACAACTGGAGTGGATTAGTGACCAAAGACCGCCCAGCAGGTGTCATATCCAGTGTTATCCATTTCCAATTAACCAAAGACCTGTTTTAGCAGATCTTCTGGTTCAAAGTAGGAGATTTAAAGAAAAAATATATTTTTTTTTTTGTGTGTGTGTATGATTCCTGTGGATTTTGGATCCGATTTTAACCATCGCACTGAGCCTACTCTTCCAGGAAGCTTTTTTGCACATGCAACTAATTCTCTTGAGACAGCTTGGTTTTTTTATCTGTACTTTAGTATGTGTTTCAGAATGTGCCTTTATCTGGTAGAATATAGCATTTTTAGACTTGTGGTGCAAACAGAATTGATGAAGATATTTAGCAGTTCTGGAGGTGATACAATTCGCTACCTCTCCGAGGAGCTGAAAAAATTAACAGGTAGCCTAGTTTGTTCATCTGACTTGTTGCTGAGCAGACATGGTGCTGCTTGTGAGGACTTAAATTACATGTGCCTATTAAACTATACGTGTTCATGAAGCTGACAGCTACTCTGAGAATGTTTAGGGGACCACAATGGGTCTGCTCTTTCGAGGTCTATGGTGCTAGAATTCCTTATGGTGAAGCTGGTGCGTTATGGTGAAGCTGGTGCGTTAGTCTGATGGTCCTTGCCAATCTGTTCCTCCTCTGTCCCTCTTTGAATGCAGATAGACCAAGTGTATTATTTACTGGGCCATTGCATTTTGTCCTGATGACTCTCTGCTTTACCTGTCAAGTGAAGAGCTGGCAAATGGCTGCTGTGGCTTTGTATATAAGAAGAGCTGACCCCAAAGACCTCTGTAATTTTTTAGGCCCACAACTAAAGGGGGGGGGGAAAAATCTCCCTTTAAAACTGGCCTTAAAAATACTTCCTGGCTCAGCCTTTTATGCCGTATTATAGCCTCCAGCAAGTTTTTACAGCTGAACTGTGTTCCAACCCCAGAAAACGCACTTCAGCCACTGAAATACTGAAGTGCAAATGACTTGGCCGACCGTAATCTAGGAAGATTCAAGAGAAACAGGTCAGATGTTACACTAAGTACTTATGGCAACATATTTTAACAGCAGGAAGACAGAAGCATGCTTACCCTTGGCAGGTTTCGTGTGAGAGGATTAAAATCTTGTCTTTTCTGAAGGTGAATTAGTTTACTGGTCTTTGGCTACGCGCAGCCAAAAATAACAATGCCTCTGTGGCTCCGTTCACACCAGGGGCTCAAGGTGCCGACGAGATTAACTTGATGCGCTTTGCAGCACACCCAACATTGTCCGTCCCCATGGTTATCCCCATTTTCTGGTGGGAAACTGGGGCTTAGGAAAACTAAAGATCAATTTCTCCAGTGGTTTTGGCTGCAGGCAAGCATTCACGAAAATCAATACCACTGGGGTCCTTGTGATCTTGCCATCTTCACGCAAGGAACCTTGTGGCATAGCCAGATCCTCCCAGTCCGGCTTTGCTATGCTTCCCGTTGTTGACCCCATCACTGACACCAGCAGGAATGCTCAGCTTGACTCTGCATGCTGTGATAAGCATTTATAAGAATGCCCTGGATCTCAGCAGTGGCAGTAGGAATTTTTCTGCTTTCACAGAAAAGTGTACCCTTACCACTATCAGAAATATAAAAGTGGTATTACGGTGCTTACAAATTGGAGTCATTATCCTACCAGGGCTCACTCAGCCAAGAGCTCATATCATCTTCTTGGTAAGAGATCTCCCCTTAGGTCCTCAGCACATAGATTTTTTTTCCCTGCATGCTGGGGTAGCTCCAGGATTTTGTTTTGCTGCAAGGCTATGCTGGTAATAACTCCCGTAAGTTTTGGAAAGCTGGATTTGCAAAGCTAGCTGCTGGAGAGCATGCTAAATTATGGGTTAGGCTATGTGTATTTACTACAAATAAAGGGAAATATTTTTTTTTCCCCAGTCTTGAAAAACTCAGAAAGGGGGCTCTCTCAGGGCAAAATATTTTGTCACAGTACCCACTTTAAATATCAGCCTGGTTCAGTGTCAAATTTATGGTGGCATTTTTCAGCCAAGATGGTTAAACTCAGCTCAAATGCTGGCTGTAAAGTGCTGACATTTCTGCACTCTGACAGTGTCTGGAAAAAGTAAAAAAAAAAAAAAAAAAGACACTGTGTGTAAAAGGTAAAATTTAGGTAAAAGGTAAAATTTGGTTTTAAGAAAGAATGTGCTAATTTCTTCAACATCTGGGTGCATGTACATTACAAGATATAAATTAAATTTAACATCATGCTGCCAACAATTGTGTTTTATCCAGGACTGAGAAGGCAGGATGGGAGGTAGAAGTTGCAATACATGGGTGGGAATACAAGGGGAAGCTTGGAGAAGGCAGAAGAGGAGTGTACCAAGAATCACAGAATCACAGAAACATCCAGGTTGGAAAAGACCCTCAGGATCACCAAGTCCAACCAATAACTGCACTCTACAAGATTCACCTTAAACCATAACCTTAAGCACCACATCCAAAAGACCCTTAAACACATCCAGTGTCGGTGATTCAACCACCTCCCTGTGCAGCTCATTCCAGTGCCTGACCACAGTCTCTGTGAAAAACTTTCCTAATATCCAATCTAAGCCTCCCCAGTCTCAGCTTGAGGCCATTCCCCCTTGTTCTGTCTCCAATTACCTGTGAGAAGAACCCAGTAGCAGCCTCTCAACAATGTCCCTTCAGGTAGCTGTAGACAGCAATGAGGTCTCCCCTTAGCCTCCTCCTTTCCAAACTAACCAGCCCCAACTCTCTCAGTCACCCCTCTAGGCCCTTCCCCAGATTTGTTGCCCTTCTTTGGACCTACTCTAGCACCTCTTTGTATTGCAGTGCCCAAAACTGAACACATACTCAAGGTATGGCCTCACCAAAGCTGAGTATGAGAGTTTAACTGGTGAAGGTGTATACCCACATAAAAGCATGGGCATCCATATGAACTGTAAATTATCATTTGATTTCTGAACTACTCTTTTGAAATACAAATATAAGTTTCTTCTTTCCCCTATCCTCCTGAATTTATTTGCAACCATTTTTGGAAGCAAGTAATAAGAGTGAAAAAAAAAGTGTTGGTTTTAGTAATGATTACCCTAATGCCACAATATCTGTGCAGATCATTCAGAGATGCATTGGGGTCTCCTGTCTAGGGAGGAGGAGGTTAGAGAAGGGTTGCTTCATGTCCAGGTCCTAGTTACTGCTTTAGAACCATAGAATGGTTTAGGTTGGAAGGGACCTCAAAGATCATCCAGTTCCAACCCCCTGCCATAGGCAGGGACACCTCCCACTAGAATAGGTCACTCAAGGCCTCCTCATCCAACCTGGCCTTGAACACTTCCAGAGAGGGAGACTCTACTACCTCCCTAGGCAACCTGTTCCAATGTCTTGTGTCTTGACACTTTAAAGAAATACATTTGAAAATAACTGCTGTGCTAAGGATGGTGTGATGGATGTCGAATTTGATGGATAGTGATACAAATGCAGATTAATATTAATCATATCTGTATAATTTAATGAAGGATGAAATGCCACCTGCTGTGTGGCAAAAAAACAAAATACCGCTTCTCTGGTTGTTTTTGACTAATTCTGGAAAGAAAATATGTTTGGACTGTCTTATACCCGTAGTTAAAGATTCATGTGTTGCAACTAACCATAAATACTGTGTAAAATCACATGTAAGAGCGGCTTATGATGTTAATCCACCACTTGCCAGAGAGTACATCACTGCAGCATCTTTTAGTCGAGTTCGGTAGTAGTTTCCTTGTCTTCAAGGAACAGATTCTTTACTATGAGGGTGATGGGACACTGAAACAGGTTGCCCAGAGAGGTGGTTGGGGCCATATCCCCGGAGATATTCAAAGTGAGGTTCAAAAGGGCTCTGGGCAGCCTGATGTAGTTGAGGATGCCCCTGCTGACTGCAGGGAGGATTGGACTGGATGACCCTTGCAGGTCCCTTCTAATTCAGATGATTTTATGATTCTATGATTCACTGAAGACCTGTATAACACTGTCATACACTTCCCTGCTTTGCTAGAAGTACAGAAGAAATCCCTGTGGAGGCAACGATGACACTTTATCCACACAGCAGTGCCAGATGGAGACATAATCATGAGCTTAGAACGGACAGGGCACTTGATTGGCTTGGATTTGGGGCTACTCTGTTGGTACATCTGCCTGGGGATGCTGCACCAGTGGTGCTGAGGGAACTGACACTGCATGAACCCATAGAACAAAGAAATGATGCCTCGGGACAGGCATCTCTGTTGGGTGCAGAGCATAAGTGGCATCAATATAAGGCATTAAAACACAGGCTCAGACCTGTTATAATGTGGACCTTTGTGAAGACTTGGTGGAGTTTTAGCTATTGGGGTATTTTTGCAGCTCAGAACACCCTGTCTAGCCAGAGCTTTGGTGCTGGAGCATGCTGTGTCTCATTGCCATGTCTAAAGGCTGAATAGCCTAGCTGCTGGATAGCATATACTATACAGTAGGCTGGCAAATGGCTGCAACAAAATATCTTTGTCCCCCAACAAAGTTAATTGAACGAGATCTAATGTTGCTAAGAGATTTGGATGGCATCCCTCAAACTTTAGGAGATTAGGCTGCAGAGCAGGAGGCGCTGCAGAGGGGTTGGCACTGTGCCAGTAAACAACACTTTATCAGGATGATATGTTAATATTTGTGTGCACTGTGAAGTTTTTAAAAAAAAAAAAAAAAAGGAAGAAGAAGAAAGCAAAAAAAAAAAAAAAAAAAAAAAAAAAGAGAAATGNAAAAAAAAAAAGAGCAGGGTGGTGAGGCATAGTGATTCCCATTGAAGCTAATGGTAAAACACTCATAATTCAGCAATAAAGGCAAATGATTTCGAAACAGCTTGATGGCAGTGACAAACAGGTGCCTGATGCAACCAGTTTACCTTCATCTGTGGTCTCTACAGATCTTACATGGAAAAATATTTGTATTATGAGAAGATACAGATGTCCCAGCTGAAAACAGAGCTGAGTTCAGTGAGGGGCTTCTTTGGGATGCAACAGTGCTCGCTCAGTAGATTGTGGGTGGATGTGAGCTCTCTCTGCCTGGGCACCAAGGTAAATGTGCATGTGTAAAGGGTTAACCCCTCTTGAGGGGTGGTTGGAACCTTATCCCAGGTGCAGTGGTTAACCAACTACCACTTTCTGTCTTGAGCCACTATAAAGGTAGAGGAACTTCCTGGTTTTCTCTCTTCTCTTCCTCTCTCATCCCATTCTCACCAGCCAGCAGCATTCCTGGCTCCTGCTGCTCCTGCTTCGCCATGTAGTGGGAGCATCCACTTCCATCCACTTCCATCCACTGTTTGTATACATATATTTTGTATTTTGTTTTCCCTTCCCTATATTTTTGTAACTCCCCTTACCTAAACTACCTTTTATTTATTGTTAAAGTTTTCTTTTAACTTCCAAATCGAATCAAGGCTATTCTTTGGGCTTTGGGCTCTGGGAAGGTTAATTGGAACCAATGCAGCATGGATTGACTATTATCTGAAAACTGTGTAACCACTTTAGTGTGAGACTGCACTCGAGTTAACAAGCCATGGTGAAAAAAAACAGACTGCAGAAAAAAAGCCCCAATGAAACCAGCTGATAGGAAATGCAGAAAGTGGTGAGACTCTTGGTGTCCTTCACCTGGCAAAATATGAACAGGAAAAATGCCCAGATTGTAGCAGTGGATCCTGCAGGCTGAGAAGTGCTTCTGTATTTCATATAAGCTTTGGACAATTTAAACACTGAGCTGACACCAAAGTGGATTTCTATGAATTAATTGGTAGAGAGAAGTTAACTGGAGAAGATGATGGAGCAGATGCTGAGGATAAGAAACAATAGGATGGTAAAGATGGCATACCAGCAGAGAGTCCAGTGGAGGGCTATGAGGATGATTAGGGGACTGGAGGGCATTACTTATGAGGAGAGGCTGAGTGACCTGGGACTTTTTAGTCTGGAAAAGAGAAGACTTAGAGGGGATCTAATAAATGTCTATAAATATCTGAGGGCTGGTCAGGAGCACGGGGACAGGCTCTGCTCACTTGCTCCCTGGGATAGGACAAGGAGCAATGGGTGGAAGCTGCAGCACAGGAGGTTCCGTCTCAACACAAGGTGGAACTTCCTTACTGTAGGGTCACAAAACGCTGAAACAGGCTCCCCAGAGAGGCTGTGGAGAGGTTGTGGAGTCTCCTTCTCTGGAGACTTTCAAGGCCTGTCCAGATGCATTGCTCTGTGATCTGTGCTAGATTGTATGGTCCTGCTGTGGCAGGGCGGTTGGACTTGATGTTCTCCTTGGGTCTCTTCCAACCCCTAACATCCCATGATCCTGTGAATGTCCTATTGGTTTAACAAGTGATGTGTACCAGGGTCAGATATGTACGTATCAGCAGTGTAGCAAGTCGTTTTCTCACCATATGGAGCTTGCAGCACCTGGACAGGGTATGTGAGAAAGGGGGTTTCACGTGGTGGAGATCAGCACGGTTTCCATTCCAAGAGCTTAGCAGTTTCAGCTATGCTTGTAACACAAGAGCTATAGTTCTCCTTTATTGCCAGTAAACATAGGGCCTGGACTGGCCAGATGACACTTTCTTCTTTTCTTCCAACCTACCACCTACTTTTATAAGCACTTTGCCTGAAATCCCAGTCCCAGTGAAGCAAAATGGCAAATATCTCCCTGGCTCCAATGGGACAGGTAGCAATTCTCAAGTAGAATGACATACTGGACCCGTGCACCTTCAAAACTCTGAACTTACACACCCAGAAATCACATTTTCTGTATGAAGGACAATAATAAGATTTGTAGACTGGTGCAACTTATCTTTAGATTGGTAAAGAGATAGAGGGATGGGTAAAGCTGGGGAGCCTTTTGTAGCTCATCCCCCCAGACAGAGGTTCAAGTTCAGCTTGGTTAACTATCGGTGTGTTGTCCCCACAATGTGGAGCTGTGATTAGCATTTCCTAAAAAAAAAAAACACAAAAAACCAGCAGACTCCCTGAGAGATGAAACAAAGAGAGCAGATAACAATTTGTGTAATGGTATGTCCTGTTATCTGGTTCTGGCAATAAAGTGATGATTCAGTTCAAGTGCTTTATCACAGCTACACATCAGAAGAGAGCTGTGTACAAAGCTTATCTCAGGACTGTCTTGGCTTTTGCAGATCTGAATAATGATGTGGATGCAATTAGTTATAAAATTTGTATTCCTTTAATGAGACTTTCCCATCTGAATAGTCAGTTCTTCACTTAGAAAAACTCCTCCCACGTTACATTTTTTTTTTTTTTTGTTGCCCTGGGCTGCGTGTGTTAAATTCATTTTTGCATCCCAGAAATGGTCTCTCTGGTTATATTTTAGGGGGTTCAGCTCAAGTCAGGACCTGCCTTCTTGGGTGCTGAGGAAGCACACGGGTTTGCAGAGAGCACTCTGTGCTGTAACACAGCAACAGAAGCTAGGACGACTAAAGCTAAATTCAAATTCATTCTGGTGGACACCTTGTTACAGAAAATGGATCCTATCACTGAATAAAAAGCTGGATTTACCTCCAAACACTACATGTCTCAGCTCTGTAGGAATCCAAATGAAAGAATCCTAGCAAATTTAAGTGATGTAAGGCAACCTTCACTCCAAAAGCCTTCTCTCCTGTTGATTTTCTCCATTTTAGTGTCTTTCCATGCTCAGCTGGCAGCATCAGCAGAGAGGAAGGAAAATCGTAGCAACAGTCACTGCCAGGGCAAAAAAAAAGAAAATGTGCAATCTTTTTGTATTGTCCAGAGGTCAAAAAACTATGAGCAGAGAAATTTTGTATGCTAAGTTTAACCTTAATGCTCCTTCTGACAAGTCCATTTTTGAATTTGAAAAGGACTTTAAAGATATTGGTGAAAACAGGTCTTACATTAGAAGTATTGTCTGTGGTTTGAAGAACACTGATGGGAGATGCTTTTCATATTTCCCTCTCTCTCTGGGCTGCAGGATTGATTTGTCTGTCGCAGCTGGTAGCTGAGACTGTCGCAAGGGTCGGCCCATCGAAACCAAAGCTCTTCATTCCTCCACCCTGTAATCATCTGCAAAGAGGCTCACTGGCCCCGTGGGGAGCTTGCTCTATCGCTAACAGCCTCCTGCTGAGGCTTCAGGAGCTGGGAGAACTTGGGGGAATGGAGAAGCCAAGCTTCCTACTCCTCTGTCCTGGTTTCAATGTCACTTGTGAAGTAGCTGTCGGAAGTTTCACATTTTGATCTCATTTCCCATTCGGCAGCTCAGTACAGATGTGGATTTTCCAAGCCATCTGATCTGTTTGGATAATAAAAGCCTGCTAGGTCTTTTGGGGAAAAAGCTCTTACGCAGTTGCCAACATTTTTGTAGATGTTTTCCGAGCACAATTTTCCAACTGAACCCCAGAGGGTGGGCAGGACGGGAGCTGCTGGAGGTCTGTGTGCTCATTTTCATCCATTTGTAATGTGCTTAAAAAAAAAAAAAAATTTAAAAAAATAAAAAAAAGAAAGACAACAATGTAATTTCCTAGTGCCCAGTTTCTCTAAAATGGTGCAATCTGGGGTGTGTGTGCATGTGTGTGTGTTTGTACTGAAGAATTTGTTTTCTAATAAAGCCTTTATTTATGTCTTTTAATCTAAGTTTCCATTTCCCTGCCAAAACATTAAGAGCAGTAATCTCTTTGCCATCCATGTAACAATGAGAGATCCTCACATGCTCTGAATCAGGAAACTCCTATTAAAATCCTAGGCTGGGTTCTTCAGAAAGCAGTTAGGACTGTCAGTTCTCTTTGAGATCTGGTGGCAAAGGTGTAGCACTTTGTGCTGGTTTGAGGCTAATTGGAATATTTTAATATGAGAAATTAGATTATAGGTTGAGAAAGGAAAAACATTAGTGATGTCTACTTCACACAGAGGTTTGCTGACAGATACAAACGTAAGCACACAAACATAGATAAGACAGAGTTGCTCGGGTCTGAGCTCTGGCTGTTGGTCTCTCCCTCTCCTTGCCTTCCAGCTGGATCTGTGTGACCCAGCAAATCAATTCCTGCTTCTAACCCCCCTGGCCAATCTTCCCTGCTTACCTGGTACATAAGACAGATCCTGGGTGGGGGAAGGTGGAAGGGTGGTTGGGAACACCTTCTGGGGACTCCGATCGCTGGGAGGGGTGTTGTGTTTCTGTATTACATTTTTAATGTATATAGCTGTAAATATTTGTAATATATTGCAAATATCTGCTTGCATATTGTGCTAGCTGGTTATATAAAGCTTCATTCCTTAACTTCTGGCTGGCTGAGTCTAGTCTGGGTGATTCCAAAAGTGGGGTGGGGTGGATAACTCCCAAACCACCACACATGTCTAGAAATACGGTGATGTGTGCTAACACATAAGCTCCTGATATCACTTTGCTTTTTTTTATTTATTTATTTATTTTTTTTTAACATGCTTCTCTCAAAGAACTAAGCTAATAGTATTGCATTCATGTGGTGGTTTAAGCAGTTACCTGCCCCCCCCACCTTTTGATATAAACCCCGGCTAGGACTCAGAACACTGGAAGTTGATAAATGAAGCTTTATATTTACAGCTTTGCACAATATACAAGCAAATATTTACAAGGTATAACAGATATTTACAGATATATACAGTGAAAAGGTAATACAGAAACACCACAGCCCTCCCAGAGATCAAAATCCCCAAGAGGGGTAACCAACCACCCCTACCACCTCTCCCCCCTTCCCCAATCTTATCTCACCACCTGTTGATGCTGAAGATAGGCGGAGGTAGATCAGCCAGGGGGATTAGTAGCAGGAAAGTAGTCAGTAGAATTACTGAGAATTAGCTACCAAGGCAGAGAGACAAAGGAACCATGCAAGAGAAGCAGCCACAGCCAAGAGCGGCCTGAAACCATCTGACCTATCTATATTTGGGTTTACAATTCTTAAAACAACTTTTTTTTTTTTTTTCTTCCTTTCTTAGTAAAGCTCTGGGTGAAGTGACTTACTGTGTTTTCCTCTCTCAGCCAGTAGTCTAATTTCTCACTCAAATTCTCCAATTAATTCAAACCAGCACAATTCACCACCTCGATGAACTGTCCTGGAGCGTTAGATCCTTCTTGTTGGACCTGAAGCTGTGAGAGCCTCTGACTTCTTTTCTAGTAAGTTGGAATGTATTTATAAGGTAGGAA
>VWZI01010179.1:0-138989 GCA_013396835.1 Psilopogon haemacephalus
TCTAAAAGGTGGGGGGGCAGGTCACTGCAAACCCACTACACTCAGGTAATGATGGATGTGAAAAACAGGCAAATAGATTAAGATGCATGGTCAGATGTCAATAGTACATTTTAATGTGTTACACTCAACTCATACCAGCATTTTATGATATGCTTGCTTTTGGCAATGAATAGCAAAACCTCTTTGGAGTGAGAAATCTTTTATTATTTTCACTATGGGAAAAAGTCTGATATAGAAAAGAAATAATATTTACTTAGTGTAGATCTGTATCCATATATTCTGATTTAATAAGTAAAATGTTTCTAATATAGCCCTGATGTCCTGCTTGTAATACAGCTGATATAATAAATGAAGAAAAAGAAATAAGAATTTTCTGTAACATTTAAAATGGAATGTAAAAATTCCATACTAAAATATGAACATTCATATATGATTTATCTCTAAAATTTAGTTTTAATGGTAATCTGAAAAAAAGATTAAGCCCTTCTTATTTGGAAGTAAAACATCAAACTGTCAATATTTCATGACACAAATCTTAAACTTCTTTCACTTCTGATTTACATACTTCTTGTGTGATTATTTTCTCATATGAATTTGTAAAAGTATTTTTATGTATAGTAGAGGTAAAATTATCTAAAAAAATATAAATACATAATATCCCTTTTGTTGAAGCACAACTTATTTAGTCAAGGTTTTGTTATTTTCATATGCTTTTCATAATTATTGTCATATGCTTTTCATAACACACTACCATAGCATCATAGAATCAGTCAGGGTTGGAAAGGACCACAAGGATCATCCAGTTCCAACGCCCCTGCCATGCCCAGGGACACTCTACCCTAGATCAGGCTGCCCACAGCCTCATCCAGCCTGGCCTTAAACACCTCCAGGGATGTGGCCCCAACCACCCCTCTGGGCAGCCCATTCCAGTGCCTCACCACTCTCATGGTTAAGAACTTCCTCCTCAGGTCCAATTTGAATCTCCCCACCTCCAGCTTTGCTCCATTCCCCCTAGTCCTGTCACTACCTGATAGCCACAAAAGTCTCTCCCCAGCTTTTTTTGTAGCCCACTTCAGATACTGGAAGGCCACAATAAGGTCACCTGGGAGCCTCCTCTTCTCCAAACTGAACAGCCTCAACTCTTTCAATCTGTCCTCATAGGAGAGGTGCTCCAGCCTTCTGATCATCCTTGTGACCATTCTCTGGACACACCAGCATGTCCACATCCCTCTTGTAATAGGGGCTCCAAAACTGGACACAGTACTCCAGGTGGGGTCTCATCTGAACGGAGTAGAGGGGAGTAGAGGAGAAAAAGCTTCAGTGGCTGCATAGGTATCACAGGTAATCAGGGAATGGTCACCCATGAAAAGGAGCTCAGGCTTTGGAGATTTGAATCAGAAAGAGGAAGAGGCAGCTGCATAGGCACACGTCAGAGAGAAGTGGTAACTAGAAAGGTTTCAGTGATCTAAGCTGATATCGGGAACAGTGCAAAGGGGAGACCAAGCCAAATCATAACAGTAAGTGTAAAAGAGGAGGAGGAAGCCAAGGAGGGAGCAGCAGCAGAGGGACCCTGATGCTGGAGTAGGAGGGAGGAGGTGCTGCAGGCCCAGAGCAGGAGGAGAAGAGAGCTGAACTGTAACTCAGAAAAGGCCCCAGGCTGCAGCAGTTGGATATTTCTTACAGGAGCTGTGGTTGGTGGGAGATGGGGCAGGAACATGCTGTCCATGAAGAATTACAGCCCAGGGAAAGAGTGAAGGGAAAAAAATGAGCCAGGGGAAAAGTTCTTGGGCACATTTGCTAGTTTAACATTTGTTTTCTCATGACTGAAATTTATTTTAATTGACCATAAATAGTCACAGTTGGATTCTACATGTAAACCCTCAAAAGCTGTATCACATACATGATATACACGCAGGATTTAGTTTGGTAATACCAAAATGGATTTAGTTTAGTAATTCACATTTAAGTAACACCAAAATGGTTGGAAATGCACTTGAGCCCTGAATCCTAAATCTCTCATATTATGAAGAAAGTTAAATTTTGTCTGTTTTGTTTCGTGGGTGTTTTTGTTTTGTTTGCTTGTTTGTGATTTTGTTGTTGGTTTTGCTTTGTTTTATTTTTTACCTCACCCCTAATTTTATTTTTTTCAATCAAGTACTACTCTGCAATGTATTTTCCTTTATTCTCTTCTGTCTAATGTACATATTTTATTAACTGATTTTAGCCCTAAAAATAATAATTGTGCATAACAATGTGTTTCAGTTTGCTTCACATCAGCACTGAATTACTCCAAAAATGAAATAGAATTGAGTGTAATCCAATCACAGAATTTTTCACAGAATCACAGATTTTCAGGGGCTGGAAGGGATCTCAAAAGATCATCTAGTCCAACCCCCTGCTACTTTGGCATTTTTGGGTCCACCTGTTCCCTCGCTGCTCCCATATCTCTAGGGTTCCCACTTTTAAAGAGAGATGGGATGTGGTAATATTGAAGATGGGGAAATGCAGGAGATGCTGTGAGGGCAGCTGGCACTGGTCTAAGCCAGCCTCAAAGGAGGCGCATCAGCTCCACTGGGGTCACTATGGCCCAGGAGCAGAGTGTGCTATGTGCTGGTCTTGATCCACTCAAAGGATATTGTGTGCTCCAAGCTGACTTTGCTCTGAGCTTGTCTACTCTCCTTTAATTCAAGATGCTTTCATGCTCCTAACAACACCTTGTAGTGAAAAAAAACCAAACAGTAGGTGAATAATGCAAAGGCTGATGGCAGTTCATGGATGCAAATACCTGAATCTGTTTGATCAAAACATATGTATAAGAGAGAAAGCTATTTGTTTATGATATGAGATGAATATCCTTCACCCTAAGAAACTGAGAGATGAGAATCAGATGGCGATGATTAATGTTATGCAAATTATTTTTACAAATAAACCAAGAGCTGCAGAAAGTGCTTCTCTTGCAGATAGAAAGGATAGGCCTTTAGAACAATTAATATTCTCTTTTTCCATTCTGTGAAGTCTTTCATATTTCTTTATCAGAGTGAAAAATTAACAAAACCCAACTCTGTTGTTTGTTCATATCCGACTCTTTTTAAAAATTATTTTATTTTCTTTGTTGTTAGTATAACCAAAATTTCCTGATTCATTTCAAAGGGAAGGAGATTAAATTAGAATAAAATTGCTGCTTAATATAATTCAAATTTCTCTACCTACTGGTAGAATAAAATAATGACACGGGAACTCTAAAACCAAGAAAAAAAATCAATATATGGAATGTATTTGAAATTTTCATGCACTCATATTCTCACCCTTTTCAAAGAAAAAAATACTTTGCCTTTGCTAGACAAGGATTAGGATTCTCAGAAAGGTAACTGAATGGAAGGTATCATAAATAACAAACCTCCAAATATTTGATTATTGTTGATCTGTTAGTGCTACAGCTATAAAGCAGGTCTCTAGTACCCAAATTCTGCAGAAAAAAAAAGCTGACTCTCCACTGTATTTACACACTTTTCCTAGGAAGTAAAGAGTGAAGGTGAAGATATATAATTCAGAAGAGACCACCTAATATGATAAAAGGATGAGTTCACTTTAGAGTATTTTCTACGGATCTCCTGAGTGAATATTTTACATTCCATGTGAATATGTGGTAGAAATACTACTTCTGTTGAAAACAAATATTTATGTCTGCTTCAAAATGTTATTCAGTGAGAAATCATATATCTCCCTCATTGACTGTGTTATGTTTTTACAGTTGAAAACAGCAGTGGGAAATGACTATTGATTTTTTGCACAATTTCTTCTTGCATTTCTACTTCATCACATTTATATACTACATGACCTGCAAATGTAGTCCTTCTTGGGACATAAGACATCTACATTAGTTCTCTCTCAACTCCAGAGCAAAATTAATCAGAATATTAAACAAATAACTCAGAGTTTCAAGTAGATTCACTTTCCAAGATATATATTTAGAGAATATCAACATAAAATAAAATAGTGAGGTGCTTAGATGATCTGCATCACTATAAATCTTAATGTTGCAGATGTATTAACTTACTGTAGCTGAGTATCTTACTTACAAACTATCACCAATGTTTATTTCCACCAAGCCAAAGCTAGTCCTGACTCTGAGTTTCTAGTGGAAACTGCAACTTGCTTCATTGCTTAAGTCAAAGGGTCCTATTGGCTGAACTGGATTATTTCAATAGGATTGTAAGAAATTAAATTAGATAAAAAATCGGAATGATGTTACAGTGCAAAAACCTCATAAACTCAATATAAAACTACTACAGATCAAGAAAGTTCTTCTGTTTGTAGTCAAAAAGGAACAGTAACTGACATGGCTGATCTTCATTTTCTTGCCCCTTGTATATTAGGGTGACACTAAACAAAAAAGAAGATAGTGTAATAATATCAACATATTGTTGATGCTATATGATCTAAAGCCAATAAAAGGACTAAAATTTTGCCATGCTTCTCTTATAAATGTGTAGCCTTCAATTACCTGTTTAAAGCACTTCTTTTTTTTGGATGCAGCTATGTATGCATAAAGAGCACCAAAGATGGCAATATCCCTGATACTCCTTCATGGTCCAAAGTCTAACTCTTAAGTGAAATATTGACTTCCTGGAAATAAAATACAGGAATCTTAGACCCTGACCCCTATGACCAAATATTTGTCAGAAGTCACTTTTTGCTAAGAAATCACATTGATACGAGCAATGGCCAGGCATTTTTCCTCCTCCAAGAAAAAAGTTACCATAATTGGCTGATGTGAAAAGTAAGATCATCTCAGTGCATGTGAGGAATATCTGAGCCATGTATTTGTTTGTAGAGAGTGGACAGGAGAATCTCTAAATTCATAAATCTTGAACAGGTTGATGGGAAGTGTTTGCAGAATAGGAGGTATTTAGTACAAATTTTTAACAGCAAAGACCCTTAGTAACGTAATACATAGGCTGCATTACACAGGCAGCTTCTGGTACCTGAATCTGAGGAGACTCAGACAGGTTTATGTGCCTAAATTGTCTACAGCTTCTAGCCCTAGGGGTCTTGTGAATATTTTAAAGACTATGGCCAAAGGCTCTTTGCCTTGCTCTTCTATGTGGGAAACAGCCACTGTGTGGTACAAAGAGGGCCTGGAACTTTTCTGAGCTTTTCAAACTGAAGAATGACATGGTGAGATCTTAGAAGAGGAAGTGCTGCTTTCAGCACTAAGATACTTCAGAGACATCTGAGAAACTGCAGAAATTACTGTAGAAACTGAGTTGGGACTTGATTTTCAGAGATATTCAGGGCTCAGGAATTTGAAGGTTTCAGTGTCTTTAATGAATTTTGTTCTAAATTATTTTCTCATAACTGTGGCAGAGCAGGGCACTGCTCCACCGGAGGTTTGAATGAGGTGTGAACTGTGGCAGGGCACACCCAGTCCACTGCCCCACCAGAGGTGTGAATGGGGCAGGAAACGGTCTTCCTCCCTCCCCACCTCTATCACCGGAGGCTTAGTACAATAGGTGTGAAGTGCCTTCTCCCACCCTCCATGAGCTTGAACAGGGAGGCAACAGATCACCTCAGTATATATATGGCAGCTGGACAGATTGGAGCAGGACTTGCTTGGACTTGCAAGGACTTGCAAGGACTTGCTTAGACCTTCACTGGGACCTGCACGGACCTGCACTGGGACCTGAACATGGACCTGGAGACACGAACCTCGCACGGACTTTGAGAGAGTCTCCCATCTGTAAGTAGGGCAAGTTTCATGCCCAAACCTTTCCATTTTTCTGATTTTTTCCTGAATTACAAGAAAAGGCATCATTGTGAAGACTTTTCCCGACCGAATTAGAACCCAAACTTAAACTAATCTACACACAGATTGTGGGTGGGGCTTTTGGAAATTATAAAAGCTACATAATTTATAATTTCAGCCTCTTCAATAGCCCACAATCAATACAATAACAACAAAGTGTATGACATATAACAGCATCATGATTTTATGGTCCCTCAGTTACAAAACTCCACTTGCTTTTAGTGAAGCCCATGGATTTTTCTTACTCACACAATGGCCAATTTCAGATGTACTTATATGAAGAGAAAGGAAATTATGGACCATGATATCTTCTCTGTGCTTATTTATAAGTATCAAAATTTTATTTTTCCTTATGAAGGTATAGAAAACAAAATCACTTTACTGGGCCAAATTCAGCTGGGGATTATGTTTGCCTCTTCTACAGCTGCAAGTAACTGCATCAGTTATCTGAAGTATATTAATGGGTTGGTGAAAACAGAACAATATTGGTAACAGCAATAAAGACAAAATCCTTTTGCTTAGTTAATGTCTAGGCAGATACATTAGATTGCTGAAAAACAAGTGAGACTTGGATAAACATATATATTTAGCATTCTCAAACAATATGTATTATACCGAAGAAATATTGCTGATTAGTTTAATAGAATACACCATGAATGAGAGGATCATAAACACAAACCTGGAGAAAATTCCTTATCCATCTATTTTTCAATACTTGAAAAAATGCAGGGTTTGTTTCTGGGCTGAAAATTGTATGGCAATCTAGTGAAAGTAAAAGCAGCGTCTCAAATGTGTTCTATGTCTATATTATCATTTCAGTATATATAACAACTTATTCACTACAAGCTGATGTTTATGGACTATGAACGATACAAACTTCTTAAAGACTGCATTAAAATGATTGCATTTTATTCAAGACAGGGTGTTTCATTAATAGAGATTCCCTGAGTGCATTTGAATAGCAACTCAGTTGTTGCTAGAGAGAGACTTTGCTGCATCTTTATGCCCTTTTAGAATCATCTATGAAATTGAGATTACTTTTTTCTTTTTTCTTCTTCTTCACCCCAAGAAAGATTTCAATTTTTAGGGAAACTTAAATTTTATTTTTTTAACCATTCTGTTTGTCAGTGTTTAAAAGACATTTAGAGGATTGATACTAATCTTCTCTAGGGGATTAGCTCTACAAATGAGTCTTGAGAAAAGCTGACCTTTTGTTAAACAGATAAGGAACTGATACTCTGCCACTAAGTACAATATGAAGATATGAATATAAAATGAACTTGAGAGCAGCTAGAGTAAGGAAAGGATGGAATATTTAGACTAAATTGGAAGCCGGAAAACAGTTTCCAAATTCACCTGTTGGAACTGATTAGAATTTGTTATTTAATTTTCCTTGGTGTAAGGTCCTATCAAACCTGAGGTATTTTCATATTCATAGTATGGTTTTGGAATAATTGATGTCATCTTTATGCAAATATTTCCTGATTAATATGATCTTCTCTTCAATTAGAGATTAATAAACTACTAACAAGATTTGCAACTCACATATTTAATTTAAACATGTATGTGAATTCCAAGGAAACCCTAGAAACAGCACCCCCTATCCTTAACAGAAGATTTTTAGTAACCTTAGAATATGCAACAAATCCTAGACTATGAGCAGGAAACTATAACAGGTAGCACATGATGCATCTGAAATCCTAACCCTTGGGGGTTTTGACTTCAAGAGATGTAACCTTACTCAAACCTTTGAATTCAGTCTTCAAAGTAGCCATCTAAAAATGTTCCCTTGTTAGCACTTGAAAACACAGAGAAGGAAGTGCTACTGCTCACTGTAACAGCCAAACAGAGGTAGGAGCAAGACCCTCCCTAAATGGAGCATTTCTGTTGATATCTGCATATTTTAAAAATGAGAAATTTATGTTAGGGATGGGAGACATTAGCACTTCATAACTGCTACTTGACACTTTTCCCATAGGTTCACGGAAGTAAGTCCTGAATGGACCTTGCTTATCTGAAAATATATAGGCCATTTTACTCAGATGCTTATAATTCATTCTGGAGACATACATTTTATTTTGTTATTTAAAGCTTATAACCCCATATAGACACTTACAAAATGACTCCAGGTGGGCAACTTTTATGCTATCTTTTAAAGATAGAGGCCTGTCAATTAAAAATATGTTTATTCTTTAAATCAATTTCTGAATCTTAACTTGATCTTTTTTTTTTTTTTAAACTTACTCTAAAAAAAAAAACAAAAAACCTATTCTGTCTTTCAAACGATCCCAGTAATTTCTTTATCTGTCTTGGCCTATTGCTCAGTTCCAATTCATCAAAATGCAACTTCAGTGGATAGCCCAAGTGTGCGGTATTCACAGCCCTTTTGAAAAGTTAAACTAGAGCAGGCCAGGTCTCTCTGAGGAGTTATTTAACAAACAAATGTCCCCAGAGTACATGTTGCCTGTGTTGCACACATTAGCATAGGGAAATAAATTTCTGCCTTTCTATATTAATGGCATATTGACACAATTATATTTACTCAAAGTACACTGAATTCATCCCTAATAATGTTTTCAATACTACCAAAAATAAGAACAATGTCCTTATCATCTGGAAATAGCATGGGAAAACATACAAAACAAGAGGTGCTGAAGATTTTTTTTTTTTTGCTGTGCTTACAGAGATTGTTGTGTGTCTGCTACATTAAATTCTAATGGGTTATTGACAGCTACTGCCTAGCAGTTAACCAGCAATAGTTGTCCTTTAACTCATCAATAGCTTATCTGTGACATTTAATTTAAATGGTTACCTCTCTAGTCACTCAACAGTCACTCACATTGGATATATAATGCTTTTTACAGAAAGAGTAGACACATATTGCTGTTTAGATGGAAACCGTTACCTCTCTAGTCACTCAGCAGTCACTTACACTGGATACATAATGCTTTTTACAGGAAGAGTAGACATATATTGTCATTTAGAGGACACATCACTGAGTTAAGAGCTGGAGCTCAACAGAGCTCACTCATCTAAGTGACCCATATAACTTGCGCCAAAATTTTAGGGAGGTGCAATGCAGTTTATCATCCCTAGCTCTGATGTCAACAATATCTATCCAATTGTCTCTGTAAGCATTGTGGTTGAACTGCAGCTTGCAGCTAAGCACTACATCTGCTCCCACACAGTGAGATGGGGAGGAGAATCAGAGGTGGAAAAAACCCACAGCAACACTCATGGATTAAGAAAAGAACAATTTAATAAATAACATACAATGTAATATAATACTAATAGCAATAATAATAATAATAATAATAATAATAATAATAATAACAATAATAGTAGTAGTAGCAGCAGCAGTAATTAGTAGCAGCAGCAGCAGTAGTTGTAGTAGTAGTAGAAATGGTACTAGCAACAAAAAGGAATATTAATGTAACAAAGAGTCTAACAAAAAGAGAGAGAAATAAAACCCAAGACAAAGGAGTGATACACAGTACAGTTGTTCACCCTCTGCTGACTGATGTCCAGTCAGTCCCTGAGCAGCAGTGGATCCCTCTCTATCAGCTCTGCCCAGTGTATGTACTAAGGATCATGACTGTGGAATATCCCATTGGCTAGTTTTGATTAGCTGTCCTGGCTGGGTTCCCTCCCAGCATCTTGTGCACCTCCTTGCTGGCAGAGCATGGGAAACTGAAAAACCCTTGCCCTTAGGATAAAAACAACTTAGCAACAATGAAAACACCTCTGTGTTATCAGCACTATTTTCAGCACAAATCCAAAACACAGCCCCATCTTGCTACTATGAAGAAAATTAACTACCGCAGCCAAATCCAGCAGAGCAGGTCATCTTAAGCTCCTTGTGATCAGAGTAGAGAAACAAATCTCATGAGATGGTTGTGTCTGCATTAAATATTTGCTGGTGAATAAGGTGAATAAAGGTTGATGTAAACTACTTACTCTGGGAAAAGTTATAAGGCCCAGAAGGAGGTTATTTATCTGCAGCTGCTAACTGATCAGTGTTAGACAGTTCTTTCTAATGTTAATACAGAAAGTGCTGTACTAGAAACAAGGAATGAAATTATGTCACATGGGAATAGAAAAAGATTAATATCATACTTTTGAATGTAAGTACTTCAGTTTTGTTTGGTAGACTTTCTTCCAAATCAGTTCCCTAAGGTAATGACAGGGATCTCCAACCAAATGTTTTACTTATCATGTGAATTCTTAAGCCAGGTTTGGTGTTGTAATCACTGCATATTTTTTCAGTATCTTTTTATTCTTATAGGACAGTGTACATATTACTACAATTCAAACAAGGATGGAGAATCCATTTAAACTTTATTTATAATATTCATAGTTAACATAAATCCCAGCTGATCTCTTTCAAGCCAGTTGTGGGAATTTTTTGATTACCAACAGAACTGAACTAAATTTTAGGTTTGGTTGGTTGGTTGTTCTTGGCTTGTTTTTTGTTGTTGGTGGTTTTTTTTTCCCAATAGATATTCTTTTCCCTGAAGTCTCAACATTTCAGCATACACTGTTTATAAACCAGAGACCTTTCATCTTGAAAATGTTGACTACTTAGCTCAAAGAAATAAAAACATGTTCAGTAACTCTGTATTCCTTCCCACAATGTACTTCAATGAACTTTTTTTTTTCTAGATTGAATAATTTTTGAGACTAAACATTATAGGAACAGCCCTACTGATGTCTTCTTATTCCACAAATAAGCTGACTGTTGGCTTTGTTTCATTTAGCAAATACATCACAACTGGGAAGTATTTGTAAAATAGACGTAGACAGACAACCATGCAAACCAGAGAACAATCAAATTTTTAACTTACAGGTATGAAAATCCACATTATTTCATGCAGATGTGATAGTGACCCACTCCATGCAGTCCTGTGTTCAAGAGAGAAAAGCACAAAATGCATTCTATGACTATAACTAATGATGGACTGAAAAGTCTGGGCTATGAGATTCAGACTGAGTGTAGTAGTAGCCACAAATTCCATCCTTTATTTTTAAAGCCAAGGTAAAAATCTACTTTACAAGGATTAAGCAACTAAAAGAGAAGAGTTGAGTGTCCTTTACATAACAGAGAATGTCCTCTGGTTATTTCATCACAGCAGATTATTTTGTTTCTATACATGTTAAGCACCAACAGAGAATCTGAAATAATCACAAATTTTGTTAATTCTTGAGGGCACTCTTTCTTTGAGATACATTTTTTGAGATAAGAGTAAGTGTGAGGTGAAAACAATATTTATGTGAGAACACAGTAATATTGATGCTGGATTTGCTCAACAATCTTTTACATTTTATACTTTAGAAGTTGATCTATGAATTGGTACTATCAGAAAGGCCTTTTCTGTGTGATATTTTGCAAGTGGGCTCTGTGGACATACATAGTTTTAGGTGTAGAAGTAGCTAGCTAGCAAACACCTAGCAGAAGAGAGAAAACGATCATGCCAAGAAGATGGTGTTTATAAGTTTTCCAAGGACTGTCAGTACTTGTGATTAGTAGTTCTGTTTAATCTGCAAGAACTGATGAAATCAGCACACCAAGAGTCTACTCAATCTGTACAAGGCCACAGGCACCCATAGGATCATATTTGGATTATGGAACTCTGACAACAGCAAAGAGAAAGCAGGGCAGGTGTGGATAGAGCCTATGGGTCTGCAGAGATGAATGCTGAAACAAGTACCTCTCTAGGACACTTTCTAAAAGATGAACTAGTAGGGACTGTCAAGTGAGCACAAATAAACTTTAACAGTTTAGAAGTTCTTTTGTTGACTCTTGCTGTTATTTTAGGTATTACTTTCTCAGAAAATAATAGTTATTAAAAGACTGCATTGTTTTGTTTCTTTTTAGTGACAAGCTGATCTGGTAGCAATAATCTGATGGAAAGTTTGTCCAAGTGTAGCATTAAATGATAAGCCACAGTTGTTGACATTGCTCAGTAGAAATGTAAGAAGCCATTCATAACAAGAGAAGCTGCTGTGCACAGTTTGATGCTTACACAACCCTACAATGACACAGATTCATTCAGTAATGGAGGCTGGCAGAGTTTGGAAGATGGCAACAGGAATTCTGCATAACAGAACACATTGATGGCAGCTTGCTGCAAAATTAAATGCCCTAGTGCCTGCACTGATATGATCCAAGAGGCACGGTTCAAAGGCAGAAGCTGATCTCAGGAGCACCCTGGTCTGGACTGATACAGTCACTTGGTAGCATCACTGGTGTTTGCCTTGAGGCTGTTTGCTGCTCACTGGAAAGACTTCAGCATCTATTAGAATGATCTTGCATTTAACTAGCAGAATAATGCCTCAGCTGCTAAAAGAATGAAACTTCTAAAAGCGTGCTATTATGAATCAGAATCGTTCCAACACTAGCTGAGCATTTTAGAGTTCTCTAGTGTGTGCATTATTGGTATCATTATCCTGATTATCAGTGTCTACTTGGCTCATTTATCTGTGGATATAAATCTGTGTGCTTATGCTGAGTACTCACTGAGCATACAGGAATATTTCAGTACATAAAATTTGGCCAATCATTTTTGTAAGGTTAAAAGACCATTTGAAAATTACTAGCTGACTTCACCAAACTGTCATTTTTGTTAAGGAGCCTGAAAATTTCCTATAATTTGAAATATCTATTGGTCACAAGCTTCCCAAACTGTGGAATACAGATGCCTGTTTCACAGCAGAAGTGGCTCAGTTCATGTAGCAGATTCTGAATCACTGGAACATTACAGCTACAGCAAGGAAAATAAATCCTTTGTTTGCTATAGCCAGTTTGTAGAGTACGGAAATAGAAGTATTCCTTCACAAGCAGCTTAGAAGCTCCCATGCTGAAGCAGCAATGTGTAAGAAAATGTTTGGGTACATGTTTAGGTGTCCCACGATGCTTGGCTTTGGTCACCTGTTGTGAGTCAGGTATATGTTGAATAGAATTTCCTGTAAGAGGATGTTCAGGATTCCAGATCCTGGATATCTTTTTTAATTATCTATACTGCAAAAGAAAATTATTAAAAACCTGAAGCTGCCGTCAACCCAGCACCAAGAAAAAAACTCCTCTGAGCCATTTTCGCTTGCTAATTCTGTCTATAATATGGTAATTAATAATTTCAATTTGATATCTTAGACTATGAAGAGTTCTTGAGAGTCAAAGTTTCTAAGTTCTGCTGGAAGTGTTCTCATACAGTTCTCTTAATTAAGAAGACGACTGTGAAATGATAGCAAGTTACTAAATGCCTTATGTAACTATCACCTACAACTTGGTCATGCATTGTAGATTTTGGTCTGGATGCCAAAAAAATGAATTCCTACTGTATTTCTTAGTCTATGACTCTGTTGATTGTGAGTCATTAGGTTTTAAGGAACAGAAGTTTACTCTTTCATAGCTTCACTTCTTCCCAAACTGGAGAGAATAGATAACTTAATCTCTTTCAAGGGTAGCATTGAAGGGATTTGGAAGTATGAAAGTAAAAGAATTAAACACTTAGTGGGTAAAAATACACAGATTGTACTGCTGCCATGACCTGAAAGATTACCTGACTTATGGATGTGTAGAGATCATGACCACGCTTTGTAGGATTCCCTAATATACAAGGACAGGGAGGCATTTGTCCTCTAAATTTACCTACTTTATTACAGATTACCACAAATACCATTAAAAAATCACTACTATCAAGTATATTTGTGATTAATAAAGTAGATATATATCTCTCAAGTTTTCAGCAGTAAGTAATATAGTATCAATCAATAGTGTTGCAAGAATCAGTTACAGAAACAATCAATATTACAGCAACAACTACTAACAGCAGAACCCTAGCCAAATGAAATCGTCAAGAAGCAGAGGAACTGAGAGCAGTGCTACTTAACTGCAGATAAAGACAGGGAGAGCAACAAAAGGTAGTACAATTTTTTGAACCTTTGAAGTCGGAGATGGTTTTACCATTCAACTCTGTTCATGCAAATCCAGAAATTCAGCTTCTAAAATTTTGTATTTGAATGAAAGCACAAACCCACATCGCTTTGTCAGTTTCCTTTGTTGCACATGGGGAATTGCTGGTGCATTCAGAAACATTGTTTTCCATTTACTACTTTTCTTCTACTAAGATATAATTATTTTGGCATTCTTTATACATGACATATCTGATCACGAAATCTTTAAGCAAAAAATGGGTTACAAATGTAGACAAATAAAAAGATAAGAGAGGAAAACAGAAAAAAATGCTGATATGTCAGTTACTGATTGTAATGGTAGGGTGGGATCTGAGTAACAGTCACCCACAGTGATGTAAGAAAGGTAACAGGGCAACACGATACCCAAAGGTATACAAGCTACGAAATATCATTACAAGACAGAGATCTGATGAACTAACAGTATGTTTCTTCAAGGTCATTTGCACTATTCTTTATGCTTCCTCTAATTAACTATTTAAATGCACTATTTGTGCACATATTGTGTTCTCCAAGACAGATGTGTGCTTGCATATATTTATGTATTTATGTGTAATGAAATGACCTGAAAATATATTTCTTTCTGGGAAACAGTTGGAATCTAGTTACTATCCAGAGGGAGATAAACAATACTAAATGGAAGGTTCAGGTGAGGTTAAACAATGATGTGATTTTGATCAGTTAAATTGTTATTTGGATTATCTGATACTAGGGTCTTGATTCAAAGAAAGATAATTTATATGTGAAATACTTAAAAGTAGCTTCTAGCTATAGCTCAGGCAGGAAACCGCAAATTTAAGGTGCTCTAAGTCTCCACTCATTTGTTGCCTTTTCTTAATGATCACATTCCATTACTGAAATAAATGTGGGGCTTTGTCTCAGAAGTTGCCACTTAGTTTGTTAAAGTTCATCTGTCTCTGTAGAATAATGTTTTTATATTCTTAGGATCTAAACTCTCAGTGCTGTTACATTGTTTCAAAATTGACATATTTAACTTCTGAAGTTTGTGTAAGACCAAAACTTTCTCCACAGAAACCCAGTAGGATTCCAAACCCAAGCATTTGCCACCTGGATAGATCCCTGAGCAACTTGCTCTAATTGCAAAGCTCTCCCTTGGACCACAGGAATGGGACTAAAAACTTTCTGAGATGACATCCAACCTTGATTATTTTTCAGTCTCATGGGTTTCTGTGTTCATGTTCAGATACATTCTCTGAAGGATGTAGATGAAGGAAACAATGTTTCCATAGATAAAAGATTAATTACTTGTTTGCGTTAACCTAGATTCAGATCATGTAACTATTACATCCTGAAGAAATACGTGTATAACCGTACCCTTCTCCATAGAAAAGCTGTCTGTGTTTACCTGGGACATACAACAGAGATTTTTTTTTTTCTGGGAATGGGCATTTAACCCATTTTTTTCCCCCAAGCAATAATAACTTTGCATAGTTCACAGCACCAATAGAATTATAGAATCATAGAATCAGTCAGGGTTGGAAGGAACCACATGGATCATCTAGTTCCAACTGCCCTGCCATGCCCAGGGACACCCTACCCTAGATCAGGCTGCCCACAGCCTCATCCAGCCTGGCCTTAAACACCTCCAGGGAACTGGACACAACCACCTCCCTGGGCAACCCATTTCAGGGTCTCACCACTCTCACATCCAATCTGAATCTCCTCACTTCCAGCTTTGTTCCATTCCCCCTAGTCCTGTCACTACCTGATAACCTAAAAAGACCCTCCTCAGCTTTTTTGTAGGTCCCCTTCAGATACTGGAAGGCCACAATAAGACTGGAAGGCCACAGTAAAGCCTCCTATATTGTGAATAAATAATTATTATTGTGCATAAACAATTATTTCTTGTGCTTGAAATAGAAGTGGCATCTTCAACACTCACATGTCCTTTGTGACTATAAGCTTCTCCCAAAACTACGCCAGTAAAGGAAGGAATTTATATTAATATGGTGTATGATACTCTTTCCACTCTGCTGCCGTCCCATTTTAGGCCTCTGCTGCTTTTACCTGGGGCAGAATTAATTTGCTTCATACTAGCTGGCATGTTTTGGGCTTGTGCTGAAGACAGTGTTGAAAACACAGAAATATTGTTATTACAGCTGAGCAGTGCTTGCACAGAATCAAAGCCTTTTCTGTACTTCACACAGCCCCACAAAAAAAAACATAGGCAGAGGGTGTCCACAAAGCTGGGAAGGGACACAGCTGGGACTGCTCACCCAGAGGGCTGCTCCATACCATGTAATGTCATACTCAGCACTTAAAAGATATGGGAAAGAAGAAGAGGGGAGTACATCTGGAGTTACAGAATTTGTCTTCTCCTGTAATTGTTGCATGTGAGGGAGCCTGGATTTCCTGGAGATGGATGAACAATCTGTCTGCTGATAGTAAATAGTGAAAGAATTTATTGCTTTCCTTAGCTTGTTTGTAAGGCTTTACCTATTAATCTGTCTTCATCTCAATCCATGAGTTTTCTGACTTCTAATGTTTCAGTCCTCTTTCCCATCCCACTGGGACAAATGAGCAAGTGACCATGTGGGGCTTAGTTGTCAGCTGGGGTTAAACCTTGAGTAGGTGTGCTGGTTCAAGGCTAATTGGAATATTTTAATGAGAGAAATTATATCATTGGCTGTGAAAAGAAAAATAATAGTGATGTCTATATCACTCATTTGTTCTCCTGAGGAACATAAATAGTCAAAATATAAGATAAGGCACTCACTTCTCCTTCAGTCTGTGTGCCTGGTTGCAACTTGCCTTAACTCCTTTGCATGAAACCTATGTAACCTGATCTAATAATTTCCTCTAACCTCCTTGTTACCTTTTTTTATTCGACATCTCACCTCAGATCTCTGCAGATTTATCACATGAGCTATATGGAGATTCATTTGGTTATTTCTGAGGGGTAGCAAAGGAGGGGGTTGGTTGAGAGCCCTCTTGGACAGTCTGGCTGCTCATTAAACATTTTGAATTCCTGTATTACTTTTAACTTGTATATAATAGTAAATATCTATATACATTGAGTATATATGCTTCTATATTTGTGCACACTGTAAATATAGCTTCATTCCTTAACTTCCAGCCAACTGAGTTAGTCTGGTTAATCGAGGGGTGAAACTCCCAAACCACTACAGTAGGCCTTCACATGAAGACTATTTACTTATTCTGCAACATTTCCACCGGACATAAAAGGGTATTACTTAGCTAACCTATTTTCAATGAAACTAATTTTTTCTGCCTCCTTCTCAAACATATCTGCAGGAAAATGAGTGCGGATTATTTTCATATATATTTTAAAAAGGATAAAAAATAGTTAAAATGTTAATTGCAGAGGTTAGTCAGCCCATACTATTAGCTCAAGAAAACTTTTAAAGTTTCAAGCAAGGCAAGCTCAGAAATTTTAGAAATCATTATAAACTCCAATGGAAGTAGTGATGTGAAGAGTATGAATGCTTCCAAAATGCTAAGTCACAAGGTAAAGAGTGGATGGCAAATATTCACACTGAAAGGGAAAGTAACATAGATAATTAAGTGATCAGACAAAACGATGAGCCAGGAAATAATTTAACATGAAAAGTGACTTGACACTCTTTTCTAGTTTCTAAAGCAGTAATTCAAGGGCAGGCTTTCACTACCAAACTTTTATCCTTACCAGCCAGAGGAAGAGTATTTGACTGTCTATGGTTACATTTTAATTAGGTTCTGCATGTAGGTGCTCTTGAAAGCAGCACCTTGCTTGTGGAAGTCTGTGTGAATAGCTGTGTCAGTGTCCTCTGTGTCTATGTGTTTGTCTCCTGGATATGTGCATTGCTTCATTACTGGTAGAATCTGCAAAGGGGAAAACATCAGCCATGTCCTTCAGGCTTAGCAGAGGCTTCCAGGTCTCAAAAGCCACAGCCTGTACTCCAATAGCCAAGCAGAAACAACCCGGGCTGAAGTTTTTAGAGGAGGCAGTTGCACTTTTTCCATTCTGCTGCTGGTCCAAAGAACTAGAGCGATACATCTGAAAAATGGCTAGCTTCAGAGCTGAGTGATTAAGTTTGGCATGGTGATTTTCAGCCATATGGAGTGTGGCTATGCTGGTTAAGTGTTACAAATGGAGGAATAGGAAGTCCTGAGTTTATGTATCTTCTGTCGGGCACACTGTTTCCTATGCTGCGTGAGAGTATTGTCTCTGTGCAAGTCTGTTTTGCAGCTCTATTCCTCAAGCTTCTGAGACACATTACATTTTTCAGATAAAAGGCTCTCTAAAGTAATCTGCAATAATGGTACTCTCTAAAGTAATCTGCAATACTGGCACTCACACTGAAAGGGAACATGGTAAGAAGGACAAACTGCAACCTTAAAAGAAAGAAAATAAATATTCTGGCACTTTTGGGTTTGTTTGGGTTTAGTTTTTTGTTTGTTTTCCTACTGTATATTTTTATTCTTTTGTGAGAGGAAATAAAAAGTAAGCACTCTCCTTGTAAATATTTCCAGCTATAACTTCTAATGCTTGTTCAAATCAGTTGTGGTATAACTCCTAAGGAAGAGGAAATTGGAAATTTTCTGCTACACTTATATGTGAGTTAAACAAAAATCCCTGGAGCATGCCATAAATAAATACAAGAGAGATAAGAATTGGTATGATTAATTCACCATAGAATTTTCAGATTTGAAATGAGTGATGGTGAATTTTTCTACATTTCTACTTCATTGTTATTATATTGTCCTCAGGGTCAGCAGTATGTGTGCTGGTTGGAAGCAATTGGAAGATTTTAATAAGAAATTAGATTATAGGCTGAGAAAGGGAAACCCTGATGATTCTACTTCACTCATAGGCTTCTGAAAAATTTATAAAAGTTAGAACCCAAACAAAGATAAGACAGATGGTTTTGCACCATGTTGGCTGCTGCATCTCTCTCCCTGCCTTCTGTGTAACTTCACTAACTACATTCCTGCTGCTAATACCCCCTGGCTGATCTACCTTTGCTTATCTGGCACATAAGACAGAAAGTGAGATAAGATTGGGAAGTGGGGGAAGGTGGTAGGGTGGTTGGAAACCCCTCATAGGGATTCTGAACTCTGGGAGGGATGTGATGTTTCTGTACTACCTTTTTTACTGTATATATATCTGTAAATATGTGTTATATGTTGTAAATATCTGTTTGTATATTGTGCAAAGCTGTCAATATAAAGCTTCATTTCCTTAACTTCCAGCTGACTGAGTTCTAGCCTGGGTTATTTCAAAGTGTGGGGTGATGGGGTAACTGCTGAACCACCACAGTATTGAAGATAAGAATAATCTAATTTGTCTCAAAAATAAAATTATGGGAGAGTCAAAAGACAGGAATGAAAAAAATGAACACAATCTTCTTCAAAAAAGAAACATGGCATTTCATTCAAGAATTTTGGTTAGAATTACAAACAGTACAAATAGTATTGTATGTCAAGTGTAGGGGCAGTGTGGGACTTGTTTTGTACCTAGCAGTCTAGTTAGGGGCTATGATGGGAATAGGCAACAGCCAGTTCTCAAGGGGTTGTTCAGGCTGTTAAAGGACTTGTAAAATTATTTTTAAACTATTTTATTCAAACCAGAACCAGAAATAATTAAAAAACCCACAGATCATTATGTGCTTCCATATAGCCTGGTTTCATCCTGGAAAGACAGTATGTAATGGTCATCAGAATCCTTGAAAATGGTGATTTGCCATGAGTGCTTGCCAGTGCTTGCCAGTGATTTGCCATGAGTGCTTGCTTTCACTTCAAAATTACTTGTCACTTCTTGCCATACACCCATGAATGTCACTCTCCACATCTTTCACTCTCATTATGACTAGTGGGTGGTATATCTGTAAAAAACTTTCTCTACCTTAGGTTTCCATTAGATTCAGTCTGAGATATATAACATGAATAATACATTTCTGAATCAATGATGAAGTTAGTGCCTTAAAAAAAAAAAAAACAACAACAAAAAAAAACCCTAATTCCTTTAAAAAACCTGCTTACAGACTTTTCTTGCCTTAGAATCTTAATTTAAGATTCATGGTTCAAAATATTATAGAGTCTTGTCCCCTCTGCTTCCTGATTTAAATACAAACATTCTTGGTAATGACTGATACTTCAATTTCCACTTGGGAGAAAACTATTTCCAACAACTAATTTATAGAAGTTTCCTTTCATCTAACCATGTTCTGAGGCATTTGGTGTGAAGTACTCTGTGCCTTGCTGGTGTAAATGATGTATGTTGAATTAAACACTTGAATATATGCTGAAGCAAGAAAAGAACTATTCAAACTTGACCACTATGTTTAATCAATATTTTTTAATGTAACACAAAACCTGAAGCTATCATTTCCCCCCACCAGAGCAGTACCACTGAAGAGCCAGTGCATCAGTCTTCTGATCTCCATTACAGTAAGGGGAAATATTCCAGAGTTATCTTTAAGTCTTGTGCAAAGATTATGTGCCATATAAAAAGTGCAAAGGTTAAGACATAAGCAGAATTTGATACTCAAAGTGGTGCTTCTTCAGTGATATTCTGATTGTGCAGTCTAACTTCAACTACACTGATGTACTTGAAAAAATAATCATAGAATATTTGTCCATACAAATGACTTAACTCAGAAAGATGAGTATTCCAGCTGTGATGTCCAAGCTATCAGAGAAATAAGAAGGATAGAGATCAGTGAATTTAAGAGATGTATCCATGAAGAGTAACCACAATTTTCAAATTTTTTCTTTTAATTAGTCAGAAAAGATCAAATTGGTCTTCTTTAAAAGAAAAAAAAAGATGGATCGAACTTCCTGAGGAAAGCCAGGTACATTTAATTTTTTCTTTAAAAATTGTGAATTGAGAAACACCATAAGTTGTTTCATTCAGGATAGTTGGTGATGTTAGGAATTAGACAGCTTTGGACATTTTCCAGAACAGGCATTTTAATCAATGATGATTTTCTTGAGAGCGGAGTCCTTTCATGGAACCAGCACTCCAAATCCAATGTGATGAATAGACTTAAAGTGGCTCTGTTATAGGTACATTTTGTACTTATTTCTTTGCTGGAAACGCCAAAGATGTCCAAGTGTTTTACTCAATAATGAGAGATTGATTTGAAAATTAACTTAAAGGTATTTCAATATCTACTCACAGCTGCTTCCCCATATCATGGCTTCATAGTCATCAGAAAGCAAAAAGAGTACTTTAACATATGTTTTGTCAAAATGTATCATGCTATAAACTTTTATAACATATGTCATATGATCATTTCAATTACATACATCATGAAATACATTATAAGCTCTGGACTGAAACAGCATTTTAAAGTAAATTTTTTTTAACACTGTCCTTACAGTGAGTTTACTTAGTCTTTTAATTCATTCAGTATTTTTTTTTTTTTAATTAAATCTGTTGAAAATTTAGTTTAAGATCTGAGAAAGACCCTAAAAAAAATGAGATGGCACGGGAAGAATGTTCAGTGAGTATCTGTGCACTCAGAGTGGGTCCCTGATGGGAAAATGCATTCATGGGTGTTTACATTTAACCTGTGTCCAGGGCTAAGTTAAGGCAGTTGTTCTGTCACCCAATGAACCTGCCAAGAAGCGGGATAGGGAAAAGGAGAGGAAAATTGTAAGTTGAAATGAGAAGTGCTGTACTGAAACAGCAAATCTAACATTAATATCAATGTTGATCTAAAGCATACAAAGTTATACTCAATCCAGTGAATGTACAACAGTCACAACAAGTGGGAAAGTGGTCCTTGGAAGCAGAATGATGAGTGAGTCATTCCAGAAATGGCAGTCCTGGAGAAGAGAAAAACTAGGAGGGGGATTAAAATTGTCATATTTCTGAACCCCAGACAAGGGTTTTAGTAGAATTGAGTTATTTATGTATATGGAAATTAGCTTTCCCTAGTACAGATCACACTTACACATTCATTGCTTTGCAAACTCTTTGGTGGTTTTGCAATAAAAAAATACAGAAAAGAGAAAGACAGAAGAATCTAGCTATTTGCAGTGATTCAACACTGATGCGGATAGTCTTCTATAAAAATAAAAACACATTGCCAAGAAAATTATTCAGTCCTATATCATGGAAATATATTTGCTTGATTACACCTACTCCAAATGCTACATTTTTTTCTGATTTTTTTCCATAATATTTTGTATTGTTTCTACTTAGTTTTTTGGTTTTTTTTTTCCTTCCTATTTTTCCTGTGTTTCAGAATAATGTTTTCTTTTCTCTCTAAGTTTCCATTTTCAGAGACTTGCCTACATGGGTCACAGACTCAGACATATAATCCTCTGTTATCAGAGCAAGGTCAAAATTAATCAACATAAATTTCCTGTGATTAGAATTAGTTTCCTTTGCTTCAGACCAGATCTCTTGAGGGCAATCAAAACTGTTAAAAAGAATTGCTGCAAAATTAATACTATGGAGAAGGGATTTTTCTTTCTTTTTTTTTTTTTTTTTTCTAATTGCCAAAGTATTTGAAACTCCCCACTGCTTTCTATCAACCTTTGCATCCTTCTTCTGAATTTAGAGCATCTGTAAAGAATCAGCTATGAACTTAATTTCCTTAATTCACTAATACCCAGGGAGTCAACTTAGTTCTATTCATGTTAAATAGTTATTTTCTCTGCCCAAGGAAACCAGTAAGACTGATTCCACACTTGGAGTAAAAATTGCATGCAAGGGTATCAGAATGTGATCATTCTAGAAGTACTTAATCCCAAATTGCTTCCGCAAACCAAGAACAGCAATTTCAAAGCATTCCCCAATGTCTACCATATTCCTAACACCAATGTTATGATCCCTTTGGACCACATAACACTCAGGGCTCTAAACAAGCAGATAACTTGGCTGTAAGAGGGACACTAATGGGGTGTGCTGCTGTGTTTACTGTCTTCTTTCAGCCCATGTGTTTTGTCTTATTATCTCCCACTGTGTCATATTTTATCTTTAACTATTGTTGCACTAATCCTGCTATTTATGTGTTGCTACAGGCATGTGGAGTCCTGTTGAATCCAATGAGACCACATATTTTGTGTTTACTGTCAGGAATTTTGATTAAAAACTATATGGCATGACCACAAGGGAGTAATCCTGGCCTCAGTGATAACGGGAAAATAAAAAATTGGAATTTAACTACTGAATTTCATGGAGTCTAAGTTTTTTCATACTAGGTAAGCACAAGACATAACCCCAGGACTGCATACAGACATGCATATGCATCAATATCTGCTGGAGGTTACCCAGCTGAAAACCAGCTTGAAAGAAAAGAAAGAGCCTCAATGTCCTGGTGGACACCAAGTTGAACATGAGCCAGCAGTACATCCTTGCTGCAAAGAAAGTGAATGGAATCTTCTGCTACATTAGGGAAAGTCTTGTCAGTAGGTTGACAGAGGTGATCCTTCCACTTTACTCAAAACTGGGGAGGCCACATCTGGAGTGCTGGGTCCTACGCAACTGTGAAGGAGGTCTGGAATTTGGTGAAAAATATGTTAGAAATTAGTAAGTTACAGACAACAGAGAAACAGAGCTGGCAGCACCAGTATCTGTGCTGCTACAGAAAAACTGGACATACAAGACTATGCATAACAAAAATTCCAGAAAATGAAAAGTTTTAAATCTTTCATTATCTGTTTAAATCCTGCTTAAAGGAATTATTCATCATTTTAATGTAAAAGGTTTTGCTCAATTGACAGTGGTTAGCTGCTATTTATGAGTTGTCTTTCACTTTGAATTCTACTGAGCGAAACTGTTTTGATGCTCCCTTATGTATTTAAGTGAGGAAAGAAAGAAGGAAGTAAGGAAATACAAGTGTTCAAAGACGTGTCCATTTCACCATAGGAAGTAAAAAAAAAAAAAAGTTTTAAAAAACATTAACAATCTCAATAAAATGGAAAATTCTTTCTTGAAAACCTCCAATGTATGTAAAGTGAATAGTAAATTTACTCTTTCCTCTTTAAGACTTGCAATTCATTCATTGGAAGATGAGTGGTCTTTAGACCACTTGTGGTCTAAAGCTGGTTCTGCATAGGTTCCTTGGACAGCAGCTTCCTTTTCCTCACTGGAAGTGTTATGACATAAAGACTTTTAACTAGTGCTTCCAATTAGTCTTAAAGGAAATGATGCTTTAAAAAAAAAAAAAAAATTAGATCAGAGACCTCCATCATGGCAGCTTCCAGCACCTTTGGGCAAAAAAATGGATAAAATTTTGACATCTATACAGACAGAAAGGCAGCTGCAGTATCCAAAGACAATATTGAACTCATGTGACACTTGGGGATAAGGGTGTTAACAAAGATTAGAATCATAGAATCTTAACAAAGATTCGTGAGTTGTTTCATATTCAGTGAAATTGTGGCAAAGATCTGTTAACACAAAGATGTTGTTTCCCTCCACAATTGCAAAGCACTATTTTCTTTCCGGATTTTTCAAGGTGAACCCAAAATTTCTTGAATCAACAGGAGCAGAACCTTCAATATATATGTCTAATTTTAAAGGACTGATGGCATGAGAGAGACAAGGCTGATGCAGCATGATGTTACGGGGTCCAAACAGTTGCACAGCTGAGCACGTAGGCATATGTACACAGAACACACCTATGCACTTCATATATACATGGCTCACCATACGGGTCACACACAGACACATAGAACATCCATATGAACACACACAGCACCAAAAGCCTCATCTTGCTCCTCTCTCTCTCTGAGTAGGGTGAAGGTCCAATAGTAAGAATTGTGTTTCTGTATTATCTTTTTACTGTATTTGGCAGTAAATATTTGTAATATATTGTAAATATCTGCTTATATATTGTTCTAAGCTGTAAATATAAAGCCTCATTCCTTAACTTCCAGCTGGGTGAGTCTAGTCTGGGTGAATTCAAACATGGGGCGGGGGTGGTTAACTCCCAAACCATCACAGAGATTTATATCCATATGAAATAGTTCCTTTCAGCAGCTGTGCTCAGATACTGTCCAGAATCCCAGAAGCTGAACTTAGATCCCAGCCTCCCCAGTTGTTGGCACCTGGACATACAAGTCCCTGTGTCCACAGAACACTTCAGTTGGTGGTGTGGACTATCATACCATCCTCCTGCCTTCCTCCCACCCATACCCCATACATCCTTTTACACACAGATACACAGAGAGAGCTGTCTGGGACTTTCCTTATGCCCTGCAGCCAATCCCACTGTGGCATCACCCCAGGAATCAGCCGTGGCTCCCACAAGAAATCACCAATACATTGACTACTGCATCTTGATCTTTGCTAATGCTTCACAGATAGTAATGCATATAATCTTACAATTGCATTTCATAACTGGCTAAACATTAAATGTTAGGTCCCAGACCTATCACAGGAACCATCAGAGAGGTGGGGCAGTGTGCCTTCCTTTGAGTCCCTAAGTTATGTTCGCATCTGCCACTGTGCCCCTGTGCTATTTCAGGATGGTGTAAATGGACCTTTGATGGGCGGACGGATGCTGGGATGGGTCTGGAAGAAGCCGGATAGGGTATTACTGGGGTTCCACCTCCTACTGTTGTCTCTCTGTGTTCCTTTGTGGGTGTGCAGATGAGCTTCAATTACATAAACTAAACAATTAACATTTAGCAAATCATGAAGTGCAATGTTAAATTAACATGTATTAAAATCTGTGAATATGAGCTAATTCCTGTTAATTTAAATCTCCAAGAAGGCAATTTTTTTTGCCATTTAATGAAATATCATTGCACCAGGCGCTAGAGGAGGGAGGTACAGAGTAACCTCTGTGAGGAGAAGGCCAGGGCTGCCCCTTCTCACATGCAGCCAGTTCCAGGCAGTCCCAGCCTGCTCCAATGGCTCCACAGCAAGAAACGGCTGAGTCTTTCAGCCAAGCTGAGGCCACCAGGGGGAAAATGTATTATCACTAGGATTGACAGTCATTTCTACAGAGCATAGTTGTACTGGCCTATAAAGGCAATATGCAAGTCATCCTTAGATCACAGGTAAAGAGAGTCTATTAATTAATTATTACTTAGAATATTTTTTACAGTGTATTTCTATTAAAGATACAATTTAGCAAACCAAACAGAACAATGAAAACAAGGAAACAGACAGACACCAAAAATCTGTGTCCAAAAGAGTTCTGTCATTTTCAGAAGTTCTCTGTTGTAGGAAATAATTTGCAGAATAGTGCAAGGGTGTGTAATTAGAGAGTTTTACACAAGCAAGGAATCTTCAAATGTTTTTGTCTAGACTATTTCACCTTTTTCATCACCTCTTCCCCTCTCTTCTCAACAAGTAGATCACCTCTAAAACTGTAATTGTAACAGCTAAAACCATGTGGTTTCTGTTTTCTTAGATAGGAGGTATTTAAAAGATGATAAAAATAATCCTTCTTGTCCAACATCTGTGATAATTTGAGAAGTTTCAATATGAATAACATGTATATATCTGGAATCTCCTTTATATTCTCAGTCTCATTATGGCTGAGGTGAACTCATTATCTGTGCCATATCTATAAGACTGTCATAGACATGATTTTTATAGTGGGAGTGGAGTGTGCTAGAAGAGAGGTTTATAACAGACAATGACATCCTAATATTAAATAAGTCATAGGATGTCTTCTTCTATAGCTGTAATTTAATCTTTTTTTTTTTCTTTTTTCAGTATGGGACATTTTTGTGCCTGCTATTTGTAGCATGTATCCCCATTGCAAACAGACTTAGACAGGCTTTACTTAAGGAAATTTGACAGCCTAAGAGACGCCAGAGGCAGGCATCACTATTAGAAGAAGCATCATTTTAAAAATTTGAATATATTAGACAAGCCAGACCAGAAAAAAAAACCAAAAAAAGCAAATCTGAAAAGCTTGAGAGGGGAGAGAGGGCCAGGATACAGTTTGAGAGATGGACTTAGAAACATTAGAGGAAGGGAAGATCAAGACAACACTCTAAGAGCTGTGTTCTAGCTCATCTTCTTTTCCATTAATCCTTAACATCCTTGTGTGAATATTACACTAGTGACAGACAACTGCTGTTGTCTTGTCTTCAAATCTGTTACTATCTCCTGTTTTTTCTGATATTACTCACACTTTCCTTCCAGCATGTTTTGTGGGTCACAGATCTGACTGTAACAGCAAATGAATGTGAGGAGTGAGAGTTGGGCAGAGTAGCTATAAAGATAATGTGTTTATCTTGGGAAATTAGTTTGGCTAAAAAAATTAAAGAGCACACAAGATGGCTATAAACAAAATGTAGGACTTGACAGATGTTGTAGCTGCACTTATTCAGCTTGCTGCCTTTTGGGATAGGCAGAGGGGCTCAGAAACTAACAAATATTGGTGCTCCAATTCTCCCTGAGGAAGAGAACCCCTCCAGCTGCTGTATTTGTATCCCCACTTCTTGTGTCCCTATTTTTTAGCATATCCCAGCCTCCCAGCTCCAGTTTCGGATGTTATTATTTCCCATAGATGGCACTTCAGAAAAATTCAGCACTATAAATAACTGCATAACCTTGCTGAAGCTCTGGGTAGTCTGTTAGTGATTGTTTGGTTTTATTTGTTTGTTTTTCATCATTCTATTCCCAAAAAAGCAGTTGAGTAGGTATAGCCAACAAACAAATTAAATTAAACAGTAGTATTCTTACCCAATAAGTATTCTCCAAGCCAGCTACGTGATTTGTACTAACTGTGCTCCACATTCTTGATGCAATATATATAAAAATAAAATAAATGTCAGGCAGTATTTAACTTTGTAATACTTTTTAACTTGTTAAGGCTAGAGTGCAATTAACCATGAGAAACACAATAGTTTTTAGTTCATGGGTTTTGGTTGTTTGTTGTTTTTATTTTAGGAGATCTCCACCACACACAGCTCTTCATTATGCAAATAAGCACTGTGGGTCTTTTTTGTTGTCTTGTGCTTGTTTATATCCCAACTAAATATTTGGCAGGAGCTTCATGTCTTCCAGCAGTCATAGGCTTTCCATTAATCATGTGTAATGGCCAAAGACTGTGTGGGATGAGGTAATTTCATACCAATCACTACCTATTATTTAAGAACACTCTGACGTGCTGCCTTATCTGTTTCATCAGGGATCTCAGGGTGAGAAAGAGAAAAAACATTCTGCTATGTGTTACAGGAACTGGTGGAAACAACCTGTAAATAGTGCATGGTCGTAGAAATAAAACACGAGAAGCTTGAATTTACTCTTTCTTACAAGCAGTGGGGACTGATGAAGCTGTATCAGTAAAACACCTGGTTTTGAATTAATTATCATTTCTTCTTTCACTACACTGTGAAGGATTCCCCTCCAGTGCCAACCAGGTGCAGGATTGTGGTTTATCAGTTGGTTTCACTGCTGGAACGATGCTTAGCCTGAAAACCTGAAGTCTTTTGCAATCTCCACAAAGCTCTGATCTCCAGGCACAGCCTTCAGTCCTCACAGCTGCTTGCTTCACACTGTTGCCTTAGTGTCACACAGATACAGGAATCTTAGGTTTCCAGATAGTTCTGTCATCCAACTGGGAATTTATAATCCTTCCCATCTAGTGGTCAAATATTTTTCATGCCCTACCTCCTCTATCATCTTACAACCCTTCTCTTCCCCGAGCATGTTAAATACTGTGAAGTCAAGGGATACAGGATCTCACCATTTAATTCCTAAACTGGTGTCCTGGTAGAGCATAAATCCTGCCAGATTACTTCAAACCCCTGTTCTCCTCCTCCCATTGCAGGTCCAGGAGTTGATGGATTTGAGCAAAACAATGAAAGGTTTGGCTCCAACAAAGCTGTGAGGGCTAGGTACCTAGCACCACCAAGTCAGGTGTCTTGTGCTGCCCCTCAGAGTGTCAGGGTGGACACCGAGGCACTTAGCTTTGAATTCATTGGCCAAAACAATGCATGCTAGTGCGTATTGGCCAGTTTCACTTTCAAAATAGTGTATTTAATGAGGGTGATTTAGAAACTGTTGTGTCTTTTCCTGCAAATCTTCACTGGGACCAGAGGTCTATTCACGGCAGCCACTTATTGCAGCATGTTGTGCAGCAACCTAGCGGTGAGGCAGCTCTTTCCTCCTTCTCTACTGGGAAAACTTTGTATCTTGGCACCAGCACATCAAGAGTAAGACTCCACAGGTGTAGTTAAAATTTTCTGTTTCCAGATTCATATTTTCCAAGCTCTGACTGTTTAAACTGTTTAATTATGTGTTTATAAATACCCTTTGTGTANATTAATAACCATTTTTTAAATAATCAAATCAGCTGGTTATGGCTTTGTTTCCTCATTGGGTAGGCCACACTTTATGATGTTTGGATTTACATATTTCACCAGGGCATCCATCTGGCATAGAGAGAAAAGATAGAACAAGATGACACAGCACACACACAAAGAAGTGGCAACAGTTAAAAGAAAAAAGGGAAAAAACAGCCACATAGTTAGGCTGACTCTCAGGACACCTATCTGAACAATGTTCATGTGCCCATTTCCAGAGAGGCGGTTCTTCAGGGAAAAAAAAAAATTAAAAAAAAAATCTGTATGATATTTGCTTTGGCATCATGCCATGGAAAATCTAGTGCAACATACCCTCGTCAGTCTAAAGGAGACAGGACCTTGAAGACATTGGAGAAAGAGTAACTTCACCAAAAGCTTCTTTGTTTGTTCAGTGAAAAAGATAATGGTACCTTCCAGTCCTAATTGGCCAGCCAATCCATCTGAATGGACAGCATTTGCAAATATGTGTATATGTGACTGTATAGATGACAGATTTATGCAAGTGTATTAAACTGTAATTGGAGATGGTAGGAATAATTTTGCCAATAAAATATTATCAATTTCGTGTGTGTGGTTCATGAAATTAATTTGTTGGATTCATGGGTGTGTCTCTAAGACTGAGCATGTGTTTCTTGTTTTCACCACTACAAACTGAGCAAAAAAAATGTTTACTAGATTGCTGGCTGGACTTTTGTGTCAAGTATTAGATGAACTACTAACCTCTCCACTTTCACATGATTGGCTAGAATCAATGGGATCTTGTTTGCCACTCATGGATCATGAGTACCTGGTTCAAAATGGAGCATATTTCCAGAGAGCTTGAGTGGAACTAGCAGTGATGTGCCTGACATTTTGTAATCCTACCATTGGCTAAGCCCTCTGACAATGTATCACAAGCTCAATCACATTAAAGCAGAAAGCATAAAATGTTGGAAAATACTGAGATGGCTTAGCTGACACATGGCAGTTGGGGAAAAGAAGAGGGGATTTCACTTTTCAGTGATTTGTCATTGTTTTATGAACATGAAATGATTACAAAACTTGCCTTCATCATCTGTAATAAACTTAATGTATGGAGAACAAATTACACAAATGGAACATATTATGATGGAGAATCTGACCATTAGTTATCATGCTTCACACACTGCTGAGAAGCCAGACTTAGTGCAAAGGCAGATTTCATTGTAAAGATGCATCCAAGTTTTAAGTTTCCTAAGGAAGAATTCAATTTTTTTCACTTCCTCTGCCCACATTATACCTCGTGAAGAACACAGAAGGAATTAAGAGCAAAAGAAGCTGAGAACTCTGCTCAAGTTGCAATAAATTAATGTATTTTGCAAACACCTGTTTTTTAGTTAAACTCAATACTGTTGGAAGCTAATACAGGAGATGCTTTTTAGAGTATAACTAGGCTGGTCTTCCATGTGCTGCATCAGCAAAATTGTTGCACTCAGTCAAACCCAGCTAGTATCTTATCTCCACTTTTCCCTAGTGTTGCATTATGATATTTTGAACAACCTGCTAATGCCATGTAAAAATAATGCTGTGTTTAAAAGGTACAGCAGTTCCAGGGAGTAATTATTAATGGCAAAGTTCTGCGGGGACCCAGTGGTGACATTCTATTATTTCTTGTAAAAATTGTCACTGGGGCAATGTTTGACAAATGTCTAAGACCAAGATGGATCACTTGGAATAAGAGTGAAGCCATACACCATCTTGCAGAAAACTTGCAAATTTGCAAGCTAGTGAACAAGATCTTGGAATGAATTATTAGAAATAACTTCTAAATTGTGGAAGTGTCTACCTGAATAAAGATTTAAAATTGGTTTTGTAGCAAAGGGGACTGGCTTGAATCCGGAATACATTAGCTGAAAAACTTCAAGTCGGTGTAGAGAAATAGTAGTGAAATCATTATGGGATTGGTTTAATGTCTCCATATGAAACAAATGAGAAATCACTAAAGGCTTAAAAATAACTGGGACATTTCATTGGTATTTAGGAACTGTGAGTTACAGGCAAATACTTACAGAGCTGGATCCCTGCAATTTACCCATGAACAGACTACAACAAAACAAACATTTGCAAAGTGAAATAAATGGGAGGGTGAGTGAGCTGGAAACTGAAATTACATGGGCTGGAAGCAAGACATTTACTTTTTGCAAGGGAAAAAATTATGCTAGGGTAAGGAGGATTTCCCTAGCTTGAAGCCTTTGAATCAAGCCTGGAGTTTGGTTTTTTTTGTTTTTTTTTTTTTTTTTTCAACATTTTAAATATATATTTTATTTCAAATAGACATTATAGACTAGGTGTAGAAATTACTATTTCATATAATCTGTTTTATACAAAGATGAAAATGGAAGGTCATAGCAATTCATTCTTGTCTGAACATATGACCTACATGAGATTAGAGGCCAGTCAGTAGCTGGATACTAGCCAGTAGATGCAGTTCTGCTCAGCATCACAGACCCTGACTCCTGCTGTTCACCGGTTGCACTAACTTGCCCTTTTGAAACTGTGTTTTCCAGCAATAACTTATTTCTATCACCCAAATAAAAAACTGTGCTTGAGACAACAGAATAGATGCAAGAAAAACTGGGTTTTTTAAATTTTTTTTTTCTAATGCCGTAGAAAGAGGCTGTGCCCACGTCATCATCATCATGGCACAACTATTTTGCAGTCATCTTACAGCTACACGATAGATTTACTTGTGGTAATTATTAATTGCCATGCTTAGGCTGTATGGCCAAGTGAGCACCCTAATCCCACATCTGAGTGCATGCTTCAACCACCTTATTTCTCCTAAACACAATATACACACAAATACTCTGTGCTTTGGATTTTACTGGGACAGAAACACAAATGTTTCATACAGGGGACTGGTAAAAGACCCTTTGTTTCTCCGTTTTTGTATCATGTACAATAAATGGGTAGCAGAAGACCAGAAAAAAAAGGTTACAAACAGGCTATTCTGATCACTTCTGATCAGATGAAGTAGATTACTCTCCATGAAGAGCATACACTGGCAAGTGGCACACTCTAATCTCAGCCTTGACACCGTCATATGTCCTTGTGTCACTGCATCATTATAACTACTGCCTTTAACATTGGTGCTCCACTTCCCTCTACTGAACCTTCTTCATAGATTTTTTTTTTTTTTTTTGTGTGAGGCAGAATAAATAGCAATGCAAGAAATCCTGTCTCAAGAAAGCAGTTCTGAAAAAGACAGTATTTGAATACTGCATTATCAATGAAGTTTCCATATCTATCGGAGAAGGAAGGTAGACATACATAGAAGATCAAGCATCTTCTCGTCTCCATCAGGCACACAGAGGAGCGTTTGCCAGAAGGCCTGATTACTGCCAGCTCTTAACAGAAAGAAAGAGCCTTTTACTTCCCTAGTAGAGAAAGGCTAGGATCTCTGACAGCATGAATAGAAAAAGGAAACTGCTTCTGTTTTCTCATCCAGTCCTGCCTGAACACAGCTCTTCAGTTTCGCTGAAGTGGAAAAACAGGAAAAGATTCTTTCCCCTTCTCATGATCACTTTAAAAAGTGAAAACAGAAGGGAAAGAAAAACAACAATAGCAGCAAAACACTAAGGAAATAGCATCTGAAAATCCAAATTCCATGATGGAAAATGTCCTCAGAGGCTGTACTACCTATGCTTACCTGGCACCATGTTCTGTGGCTCAAAATTTAGGAAAACCAGAGGAATCTTTTTGCTCCCATGCAAGGATAGCAGCAAACATCTGGATGATTACCTGTAGAAAGGGAGTTCCATCTTAGTAAAACAAAAAATAAGTGATTGAGTGATTCCTGAAGCTGACTGCATGAATGCTTTGATATGCATAAAAAGAGTAAGGTGTCACACATTCATCTATTTAAATAATATACATTGTGCAACATCCAGTTTGGCTACCCTCTGTGTCTCATACAACCTGGTGCTGGCTATTCATTCAGACAGATGTTCAATACTCATGACACAGCTTTTTCTCAGAGCCCACTCTTAAAATATGGCATGCTTGCATCAGCATTTCTTTGGTGCACAGTTTTTAGGTGAATTTGGGAGTCAGACTGGAGTGCTTCTTTGAGGTTACTGAAACAGAGTTTGCTCCTGCTAATGCTACAGAGTACATTCAGATATATTTTTTTTAATATCTAAATTTAATTATTCAGTAAATTCTTAAAAAGATAAATTTGTGAAAAAAATCACAGTAAAAAAAAGAAACAAATGAAAAACAAACTTTGAAATTGGGAAATGTTGGCTATACTCAATCACTTGTGCAACAAAATTTTCTTGAAACGATACCTCCTGTCACAAAAAGCATCATGCATTATACCCTGAAAGGAGGAAAACAAAACCAAACATCTCTCCCAAAGAAACAAAACAACCTCCACAATTAAAAAGCAAATAAACCAACCCTATTAATATTTTCATATTTTTTGAATTAAGAAATAACAATTGTTGCAGGGAGTCTCCCTGAAATCAGCAAAACTATGCAAAGATACATATTGGGGGAAAAAAAAAAAAAAAGAAGGAAAAAAGTTTGGGCCAGAGATCATGTATGATGGTCAAGATTCAAGGTCACAAAGTTTTAAATTCCCCATGAAGAGATGATGTGGTTCATTACCTAAGTGTCTTACAAATTCACCCACCTGAATAAGGCAACTGCTGCTCTCAAAAGAAGTAGGAATTAAAATAAAAAACACCTGTTACAATACTGTGGTGTTATCCAGCATCACTGGATAATCTGAAACTGAAGACTCAAATCTCTTTTGTCTAATTTAGGACCTAAATGTTTTGCTTTTCTATAAGTCTGATTGCTGTTTGGTGGTTTTGTTTGTTTGTACGCTTGCTTTGTAAAAAGACATTTAATAAAAATGGTAAAATTCATCCTTTTTGAAGTAATACTGAGATAAATTTATAGCTGACAAAATAGAAATGTTCTTCACACCATTTAAAACTATAAAAGCTGATACATGTTAAGGAATGAGCCTGCGTCTCCTGAATCTTGGGCTCATGCTTTGACCACATGAGCAAATATCTCTGAGATGAAATTCTAAACCTCTGATGAATAAAATTACATAATATTCATGAAAATGTCCAAATAACAAAACAATGAGGATGATCCTGAACATTTCCTTATGGAAAATGCTCAATAATATGAATTCCTTCTGCAAAGTCAGGTCATTATTAGATGGGGAAGAAGATGTATTCAGGGATATACAGAACTGTCATTCTTCATTTTCCATATGTTGCTTGAAGATTAGGGTGATGAATACAGAAAGATGATGAGCCCAAGTTGTAACTGATATAAACTAATGTAAACCTTTTGGAACCAAATGTTTAAAACTGACTACCTCTTGATGTAGATATATTTTCAGTCCAAATTGAAGTTTCTTCTTACATACACTTTTAATTCCTTAGTTGTACACATCCCATGAGCAATAAGATGTGTAATTTATTAGGACAAAACTTGATTGAAATATTTGCAGTAAGTAACCAGGTAAGTTACTCACTGGGAGAAAGTTACAGGTATTTTAATGTCTTGTGAAAAATGTATGTTGCCTTGTTACTGTTAAAAACTTCCTTTCTACACAGGTTAAATATGTCATTTTGTTAAGCTGTTGGAATTTAGGCTTTGAGAAAAAAAAAATAAAAAGAAGAATATTGTTAAAATTAACATTTTGGGGTGTTTTATTACTTGAATGTAAATTCCATTTGCATCCAGTTTGGGGGAGACGGTTGTGTGCGTTTGTTTTTCACTCTTCAGGGATTAACAATCTGTTCTGCTGATTTTTATCCTGTTACAGAGAAATTACATTTATTATCTCACCAATAAAATGTGAGATGATTCTTTAGTATTGGTCATGAATAAATTTGGAATGGAAATTAGAAATTTTCTGACTATCACAGCTGTGAGATCCTAAAGAGCTTTCCAGCAGGACAAACAAAAATAAAATCTTCTTGAGTTTTAAATGGACATTTATCAATGCACCTAAAGGATTAGATATTATGTCTGTCTGTGATAGCATTGAGGCTATTTTTGGTGATCCAGGATGTTTATTTTAGGTCACTGTTCTGCTAAAGTTGTCTAAAACATTTTAATTTTTTATGTTAAAAAGATACGTAGAAGTTGTATAAACAGTTTGCTCAACATAGGTTTTCATTTTTAACTGACAAAAATGCAAAAACATTGATGAACATTTTTGATCTCTGTCTTAAACTGGCCCTTTTTATTTTAATACTGCTATATAATGTTATCTTTATTTTTCTCCAAAAGCATTTAATAACTATTTTAACCACTTTTTCTTTATTTATGGAGATTATTTGCTTGCTCATCTTCCCTTTAGAATATATTTTATAAATTCAGTACCTCTTTGTATCTCTGTCTTATTATTCCTTCAGTAAGATTTATTGGTAAAGCAAAACATGTTTCACTGAAGCCATAAAGAGCTTTAAAATACATTATAAGTGTACACATTTTCTAAGAAAATAATTTTCTCTATTTTCCTGGATTCTTCTTTTTCTTGGCTTGTATTGTGAGGGTAATTTGAATTTCTGTGTCCTGAACAAATATGTAGTGCAAACTCTTGAAGTAGCTTAGACATTTTATAAGTGATTAAGAGGTCATTGAATAGACATATTTAAAGATTTTTTTATTTCAGTCTCTTGTGCTGCTGAAAATTGCTGAACTTAATGAAATGTTTTTAATCAGATTCAACATATTATTGTGCTGGACTAATATTAAGTATTTGATCACTTCATGCATAGCAAATTGCTGACTCTTTAAAGTGGTATTTAAACTCATTAGATAAATCATAGGAAACAAGTAGATTTCTGTCCCTCTGCCTAAATAAGGAGGGACCTACAGTATTCTGTATACATTTGTTCAATTTGTATTAAAGCCTTTCCTCCACTGAAACAGCCTGCAAACAATATGGATGGTACTCTTGTGTTCCCACTGATAGAACATCTTGCTTAATGTCCAATGTTAATGTCTCCTCCTGTATGTTTAGCCATTTTTATTTCTATCTGTGTTAGAATACAGGAACTGATTTATTCCACTTCTGTTTCACAGTAATGTTTTTATTCACTGAAGATTTACCCCATTGACTTATTTAATCTTTCCTTACAGCGGACACTGAATTTCCGATCATGCTTGTTCTTATTCCTCATTTTTCTACCTAATATTTTTCTTCAACTATGATATCTCAATCTTAAAAGAGGATTCTGACTGCAATATGGGACAGACTTGCTTCACGGGTTTTGAAGCTGCCATGTTACACCTTCCCATAAGTTTGCTTTGCTCTTATGGTATAGTTGACTTGTGGGCTTCTGAGTCATCATTAACACCTCATAAACTCACACCCTGACTCCCCCCACTGCAAAAAGGCTCTATTGCAAGGGCAAATATGTATGATTCATCATGTGATTTTTTTCTGTTGGCTGTTCTTTTAAATTTGTTCCAAATTCTTTTCACAGTCTTAATCCTTTTAACACAGGACAAATGTCACTCTCTCACACTGTAGCTTTACTTCTTCTTTGACAATTTTGTGTAAAAAAAAAAAAACAAAACATAGGGCATACTGAACTGAAGGACACAGTAATTGCAATTAAACTTATTGTTTAAGTATTTGAAAATAAGAAAACCAGACAAAATGACATGTCCAATAATCACTATTTCAGTTATTTCACTGTTTTATGTATTTAAAAATATAATGGTTTGGCTTGGAAGGGGCCTTAAAAATCTAATTCTTACCACCCTGTCATGAGAAGGGATACCAACCACTAATCAGGTTGCTGTAAGCCCCATCCAAACTAGTTTCAAACACTTTCAGGGATGAGGCATCCACAAATTCTCTGGGAAACCCATTAAAGTGCATCACCACCCTCACAGTGAGTAATTTCTTTCTTTTATCTAATCTAGAACTACTTTCTTTCAGTTTAAAGCCATTACCCAATTATTCTGTCACCACATGCCCTTTTAAAACAAACTTTCTTGGGGAAAATAGAATTCCAAAGTGTTTCTCAGTCCATATTTTCATGGCGGAAATTTTTACAACTATATATAAGTAAGAGTATGAAGTTCAGGAGAGAATCCAATATGAGGATGGATTTAAACAGATCTCTCTACAGCTCAGAAACTAGAAAGCAAGATCTCTTCAGCTGAGTAGTATCATTAAGCAACAATGTTAGGATCTCATTCACTAAGCAGTGATTTTCCCCAGAAGTAGTTCAAATATTTCAGCATAAGACAAGAGAATCAAGACCTTTATAGAATATGAACTGTGTTACTGCAGTGCTCTGTCTTTAAAAATAGCCATGAGAGCTGATTAGGAAAAATCCTAGAAAATGCCAAAATCAAACATTAAAATCTCCACTTGTTGGTTTTTTTGGGTTCTTTTTGTTTGTTTGGTTGGTTGTTTTTGTTTGGTTGGTTGTGTGTTTTTTCTTTTTTTACAAAGTAGCTTTCTTTCCTCTCCCTGAACATAATAAACATACATTTACTGTTCTGTTAGCAGCATTTGCTATGCTACATTCATGTATGTAACATAGACATATTGTTAATCTGTTAAGTGACCTCACAAGTTATCCTCAGGACTATATCAAGGTAGCTTCTTTCACATCCCACAATTTATTCTGAATTCAATCAGATGCACAATATAGTCCTTAATATTTTTTTTCCACTTTTTTTTTTGTTTGTTTGACTTTCAATTACTTTATCTTTCAGCTTTTATGATTCACTTATGCCTCTTGTTTATTCCACAGCTGCCAAAAAAACGGTGTCTGCCATGAGATATATGAACTCAATATTCCTTCTACCTCATCTGCATTTGATATATGTATGTGTGTATATGGATAGTGGCAGGTTTACCTCCCTGAGACACTGAATCAGAAGTTGAGACTCACAGCAAGAACAATGTAATGTTTTCGGTTGCTATCATAAGTCAAACCTTAGATATGAGATTACTTCCCCGATTTCAATAATATGGATACGCTTTCAATCCTCACACATCATCTTAAAGTGGGGGAAAAAGTTATTTTATTTCATAAGATATTTCATTTACACAGTCCAGTCAGTCTCACCTCTGTTCCTGGTAAGATCATGGAGCAGATCCTCCTGGAGGCACTACTGAGACAGGAGAATAGTGAAGAGGTGATTGGGGTCCAATCAGCATGGCTTCACCAAGGGCAGATCCTACCTGATAAACCTGATCGCCTTCTATGAACAGGTTGCATTAATAGATTAACATAATAGATGAGGAGTGAGGAAATGATGTAATTTACCTGGACCTGAGCAAGGCCTTTGACACTGTCCCACACTACATCCTGATCTCCAAGCTAGTGAAACATGGGTTTGATGGGTGGACCACCAGATGGATAAAGAACTGGCTTGATGGCCGCACTTAAAGAGTGGCTGTCAGTGGGTTCATGTCCAAGTGGAGGCCAGTGACAAGCAGAGTCCCTCAGGAATCAGTCCTGGGACCAGTCTTGTTCAACATCTTTGTGGGTGACATGGACAAAGGCATTGAGAGCATGCTCAGCAAGTTTGGTGATGACACCAAGCTGTGTGGTACAGCAGCCAGGCTGGAGGGCAGGCATGGCATCCAGAGGGACCTGGACAGGCAGGAGAGGTGGGCACAAGCCCACCTCATGAGGTTCAACAAGGCCAAGTGCAAGGTCCTGCATCTAGGTCGAGGCAATCTCGAGCACAAATACAGGTTGGACAGTGACTGGCTGCAGAGTAGCCCTGTGGAAAGGGACTTGGGGGTGCTGGTGGATGCGAAGCTCAACATGAGTCATCAGTGTGCACTTGCAGCCCAGAAAACCAACCGGATCCTGGGCTGCATCAGGAGAAGTGTGGCCAGCAGGTCGAGGGAGAAGATTCTCCCCCTCTACTCCACCCTGGTGAGACCCCACCTGGAGTGCTGCATCCAGTTCTGGAGCCCCTATTACAAGAGGGATGTGGACATGCTGGAGCATGTCCAGAGAAGGGCCACAAGGATGATCAGAGGGCTGGAGCACCTCTCCTATGAGGACAGACTGAAAGAGTTGGGGCTGTTCAGTTTGGAGAAGTGGAGGCTTCAAGGTGACCTTCTTGTGGTATCTGAAGGGGGCCTACAGAAAAGCTGGGGAGGGACTTTTGAGGCTATCAGGTAGTGACAGGACTAGGGGGAATGGAGCAAAGCTGGATGTGGGGAGATTCAGATTGGATGTGAGGAGGAAGTTCTTCAGCATGAGAGTGGTGAAGCCCTGGATTGGGTTGCCCAGGAGGGTGGTTGGGGCCACTTCCCTGGAAGTGATTAAGGCCAGGCTGGACGAGGCTCTGTCCAGCCTAATCTAGGGTAGGGTGTCCCTGGGCATTTCAGGGGATTTGGAACTAGATGATCCTTGTGATCTCTTCCAACCCTGACTGATTCTATGACTCTGTGATTCTATTTAGGCTCTTGTCCTCCTATTTTCATGTGAGTAGAATCTCCTTATCTTCCCTGGTTAGTTTCAGCCAAGTGTTGAAGTTCTTGAGTGAAGGCTTGGAAACCAGGGAACAAGACAACTGATGAAAAGGAAAGGTATAAATTTTCTGTGGACTAACTACGTCACAGTCAAAGCAATCACACAAGAAGTAAGAAATGTTGCACTCATGAGGCAGAGGTGACAGAGCCTGGAAGTAAAGTAAACCATGTGTAAACCAGCTTTACGAAGCCATTGTGTTGCCCTTCAACTCTTTGAAGGGGTTTTGTGCTAATCAGTAGGTAAATTTCATCTAGAGAAACAAGCTCCATTTAATTTCCTACAAATCCTGTTCAAACCACTAATTTGCATGCCTAATGTTGCATTGCTAATACTTTAAAATGTTGAACTTACTTAAATGCTGGTGATTGATAGAAAAAAAACTGCTTTGAGGGTGACTCAGCACACAGGTGACAAATAAGTGAGCATCTCATTCCATTTCACATGGAAATGGTGTATTGTTTGGGTTATATGATAAACATGACATTTGCTGATTTTCTTCTTAGAAGTTAATATGATCTAATGATGCCAAAAGAAAGGCAATTCATGCAGAGAAAAAGAAAAATTTTTGGCGGATTAACTTACAGATAGGGGGAAATAGTCAAAAGGCTTTCAATGTAAGTATGAAAATTAGAAACTACCCATTAACATGCCTGAAGAACTCACCTCTGCTAACTTTATCCATCTAAATGTTCAATGTCTGTTGAGAGGGAACTACGGCCAGTTGAACAGCCAGCTTTAAAAGATAGTGGGTCTCAGGTGGAGACATCCTTCTGGTATGGGAGTATATGTATGACCTCAGAATCTTCTCTTTTCTCATTCATTAGCAGATTATGGAAGTGACCAGGTAAGTAACTTCCTTGTTCCATGTATGCTTCTAAATAAGGCTTGTTCTCTATCTCTAAGACAAATTTGCACTGGCAAGTCATGTTTATATGGCATATTATTTGTTACTGCATTCCCTCTGGACCCCCTGATTGCCCCTTTGGAGTCAAAAAGAAACATGATTTGTGACTCTGTCTTGGAATTTTTTCCCCATCAGTTCTAAGTATCATAAATAACGTGATGACTATGTAACAACCTCTCATAGTGGTATTCTCATACCACAAATATGAAAGTATGTTTTACAGACCCTTGAGAATGGCAGATGGTAGAGTATGAGAGTGCACATCCTGATGGAACGAGTATTAGATGGCTTTGTAGAGTGTAAAGAGCCAAACCTGGTGCATTATTGTTTGAATGGCCTGTTAGGACTTGTCTCTTATGAATGCTAGCCTCGGAACCAACTGGGCATTGTTCAAGAAAGTATTAGCTGGCACATGATCATTCCAGGATAAACACAGTCCAGAGCCTGAGCCCACACCCTGGTCCTGCTTTATTTACCAATATACACATAGCCCCAGATGGCTAAAGTTAAGTGAGATGAGCAATTTAGACTCGTAACAACAGCCAAGAGTGTAATTGCTCACCAGTCATACCCAGAAATGAAAAGCAAACACTTACATTCCTTCCCTTGGGTTTATTTCTGTATAAATTCCAAACGAAAATACACAAAAGCTCACTTGTATCCATGTAAATCTTTAAAGATTTAATTGGATTTTCAAATTTAATTTCCAAATTTCAAATCTTCAGAGACTGATTTTTATATATATATATATATACACACACATACATTTAACTGCTTTTAAATGAAATAGAGTATGGAGGTTTTTATTTTTTAATTTAATCAGTCAAAACTAAAGGTTTATTGAAAGTCAAACACAAACTTTATGAGTGAGATTGAATCAGAGGTTGAAAGATTGATTTAATTTCCTAAGCATAGTGCTACTTTCAACATGGTAAAATATCAGAGTCATCTGCAAAGAGCTTATATGTAAGATAGGTTTTATGGGAAAGCTAGAGTATTTTAGAAGACAAGTGGGATAGCTGCAGCATTTAGTATAACACTAAATGCCTTTGTTGAGGCAAGAGAACTGAGCACACTATGTCTACACAATAGATGTTTGGAGATTTGCTGTTGACCCTGGTTGGCAGTCAATTTAATGAGGAACTATAGAGCACAGATTTTGTATATAGATTGCCTGACCAAACATAGAGGCTACTTTAGATGACACATACTCTAAGCTTTACTAGGAATATTGAACTAGGACTCCAGCGAATTTAGTGGGATCCCTGGTAACTAGCTCAGTTACAGACATTTAGACTGTAGGGGAATATCCTGACATACAATCTAACCTTACTCAGTATTCAGTTTGCAGAGGTAGGGTGGAAACAAAAAATAATAAACAGTATTTTGATTTACATTCCTTTTATTTTGGAGCATATCTGTGGATTTCTTCGGTTCCTTCTGAACTAGGCTAGACAGTGTTCTTTTCTGTGGCCATAATAATCTCATTATGGAAGGCATCCAGTGACTGGAAATGTTGTGAGAGAGGAAAGTCAGTGCTGTACCTGAGTTGTCCAACCCTTATTGATCAAGTTTACTTGGAAGAAATGCACAGAGGAAATTCCTCTTGGCTCGTTTTGTCTTGCCATATATACTTGATTGACAACTTCAAACTTAAGGTGACAAAGTCACTACTTTTATTTCATTGAGAAATATGTGAAGATATTTTCATCAGTGTTTCATATGTAGCATCTCAGTTGCCAGAAAAATCCAATGTTACAATTGATTCTGTCTTTCTTTGGAGAATTTATACCTAATCCCAACACTTCGGTAAGGTAAGTGGAAAACAGTGACAAATCTTGGGAAAGTGATTTAGATGCTCCTGGTTTGGGATTTTTGCCTTTTAAGTATTTCTTGTTGGTTTGACTTTCAGCAAGTCACTCAGGACCTTAGGTAATTAAGAAACACAAAGCTACTAATGTTTCAATTCTGTTGAGCTGATGTGTTTTCTTGGCTAAGTAACTACAGTCTCAAATACAGGAAAATGCCAGTCTCAAAACCTGTTCTTAACTTTCCCCCATAGTTTTAGCAGAAAAAACTTCACAGTTTAAGATTATGCAGATGCATATGATGGAGTGGTTATCACTCCTTCAATTTTCTCAGGTCCATGTTTTTAATAACAGTAGTGTCTTTTTCCCAATTTGCTCCAGCTCTGAGCAGCAATAAACAGAGCTCTGTTTACTAAAACAAAGCTTTTCGTTTCTTCACGGTGTCATGAATACAAAACAAACATAGAACATTACACAACTGGTGACAGTTAAATGTAAGTCAATTATGCAGGTTTAATGTATTATACACATAGCATCTGTACATTGCAACAGCATGGGAGTGAAAAGCACTTAAATAATTAAGTTAATGGGAAAGTACTGTGTAATTAAAGGGCACAGAGGAGAACAAATGGAATTTGTTTAGTGAGAGGGTTTATAGATTTGTGAAACTGTGGAGGATAGCATTTTGTAGCAAAGCTGTGATCTCCCTCTTAGCTCACAAGTGAATGGTTGATGAGAACTTTCTCACTCCAGACTTCCTTTCTGGAATGATTTTCAAGTCTTTTTATGAAGCTGATTATGATTTTACACTACAGTGACATTTTCCCTGTTTATACTAGAACCAAGGACAAAAAGAGACACAAAAGCAAACTGAAATAGAAGCAAAATAGTTCATTACAGAGTGGCAAGAATGTAGATGGAAACAAAATAATTCTGGAAACCAGAAACTCCCTGCTGCAGTTATGGCCATAAAACTAATGATGTTCTTGCTATAAAAATGCAGAAATCTGCTCCACAAAGCAAGTATAAGAACATGGTGACCTTTTTTTCAATAGGAAGCATCTTCTCCTGAGAAGCATTAAACATAACTGTACATGTCATACTGCACTCCATTCAGACTCACACTGCTTATGAACATCAACACAAAGTTTACATGCAGTCAGATGACTGGTGTGAGGCCTATAAATCATTTACATCCTACGTATATCTTCCTGAATGATAGGTAAACTTATTGCTTATATATTAGCAGAGAGAATAAACTAAGAACCATATTATCTAGAAGTTATTTTTAAATTAAAATAAATAATAAAAAATATTTATTGTATCAAAGCATTTCAGGAAACTGGTGAAGATCTGTCAAGGAGAAAGAAAGGATCACTTTCTCCTTCCCTTGTTGTTTTTTTGGGGGATTTTTTTTTTCCCCAACCATATAAGACAGATATCTACAGTAATAGAGTTTTGTAATTTCTCCTTCTATCATTTTAATAGTCCTAGGATGGATTTCACTTGGTCTTGATTGAGTCCATTTAAGCACTTTACTAGTAGTTCCGTATTAATCTGGTCCCCTGAGGTACTCAGAAAACGACTGTCTCTTAAGGACACTGTATCATTCCTTAATGAGAAAAGAAATTAAGTATATCACAGCTATGTCAGGATCCTTTGTTATTTGACTTACAGCCTTGCTCCAATTTAGATTACTTTAGATAACAAAACCTGCTTTCACAGTAGTCACTGTCATAACCTTGCTCTAATATGTGGTTACTTTTCCTTTCATGCCAATACAAATTCAACCAAAATAAATATGAAATGTATTCAGTAGCATAGAGAAAATCACTATCACTTATTTAACAGAACAGAAAAATATACATGCAAGGCTGATTAAATACAACACTACAGTTTGGAGCTTTTTGCTTCTTTGATGAAATGTCTTTGGTTTCCATAAAACTTCACAAGAATGTGTGGTAAAAATAGAAAGACACGATACGTTGTATAGCATCATTTTGATGTAAAATGTAACAACAATAGGAGCAATTGCAGTTCATGTTGTCATGATGTGAGATATGATTTTTAAAATTAATATTGTTTATTAATTTTGGTGTTCAGAACTCTCACCACCCTGACCACTAATTTTAATAATAATCAGGTTCTTCTGCAATGGTAATGGAAACATTATACAAAGGATAAACTAGATCTAGAAATAACTAGCAAAAATATATAAACATTAATTGAACTGGAAGAGAAGGTTCTTGTGGTCAATATACTGCTTGCCCACTAGATGGACTCAAGGAAAGTCTTCTCTGCTCATGGCAGAAGGCAATTAGCGAATTACAAGAGGCTTTAAGTATTTACACACAAAATATTATCTCCCGACTCCTGGGGCTAGATACATCTTTAGACATGCTTTCAGGGAATTCTGTCAATGTCTTGTTGGCCACTAAGGCTTGTAATTCTTCCCAGGCTTCACAGGATGCTGGGGAGACAGGGCAGACAATCTTTGACAATCTTGATCTGTGAGTCCCATCCAGGACTTCCTGTCTTGGCAGGAGACTTTCAGGTGTAGGCAGGATGTACTGAATGTCTTGAGATGTGCAGTCTCAGCACAATATCCTATCACATGGAGGCATTTAGAGCTGGTTCCTGGTAAACTTGAGGCAGGCACTTTCCAGGCAAACAAACTAACCCAAAATACAGGGCTTGTTATTCAGCAGAGCTGAATTATAGCTTGGCAAAGCATAATGCTGTAGAAGGCAATGGCAGCAGGCAGCAGCAAGCAAGCAAGCATGAATACAACGGCAGAGCACGTTGTGTTACCTGCTCACCTCTTTTAATAATGTAGCCCAAGACTAATGGACCTTTGAACACAAAATAGCCAATCAAAATGCAGTTAGCTGAGCTTGATCATATTAGGTGAGGCCATTGGCTTGCTTTACCCAAATTTGGGAAAGACATAGGCCTTGCACAAGGCAGGCACAAGCCAAGTGTATGTACCTTGTTTACCACAGGATGTAAACAGGAGCAAAAAAAGTCTGCAAGCCAGGGTCTTTAGACTCCAAGTTGCTTCTACCCAAAACAGAAGGAGAGAGAGAGAAGAGAAACATGTCTGTGCAGGCCAGGAAATGTATAAGCCTATTTTGGCCTATGAGGCCTGCTATGACACATGTCCATTCATGTTGACAGATAATGTGTCAACTTCTTTAGCTCTTCCTTTACAAGGTTCATTTGATTCGAAGTTCCTCCTTTGATTGGAAAAAACAGCAGAGGATGACTAATCAGAGAATGGCAGAGATAGTTTCCAATAAGATACTCTTAAATTATTTGAAATGAGAAATTAGTAAGTATTTAGAAGCGTTGTTGTAGATTTCACTGTGCTTCTAGTGAAATCGGGGACAAATTCGGTGGAATATGTCAGAAACTGTTTTCATTGGGTGTTTATAAAATAAAAACAACAAACCAACCAACCAAAAATATGCCAAAGCCAAGAATCCAGAGTAAATATTCTAAGGTAATAAAAGGATTTCACATATCTGAATTCAAGCAACTTAGAGAAATTGCTTAAATCAATATAGAGAACTAAGAAAGTCTCTAACTTAGACTACATAGATGTAATTATGCATATTACAGAGCCAGCAATGTTTTGTTTTATTCACAACTTATCTCCATATCCTCTGAAAACGGTGCAGTGACTTTAGAGGAATTAAGTAAATGAAACAGTCCTGATTGATACTCTTCTCCCAACAATGCCAACTGTCATGGAACAACCTGAATCTTCCTGTTAAACATTATTATTCTCTAGAATCATATGTTTTCATCCAAAGCGTTTATTTGGAACAGTCTCTGGATTGTGCTGAGTTCCTAATTGCTTTTTGTGAACTGGAACAGTGCTAGTTGAAGCAAGTCAAGCCATGCAAAAGGGCTGCTCTACCAGTGCCCATGACTATATTTCAGTGCCAAGGAGCATTCCCCATGCCCTCCCTAAACATAATTGTAGCCTTGTCTCCTATGTGCAAATAAAGATGGATCTTCTTTGAAAGTTGGCCAAGAGATGCACCTCACATAAGAGACTATTCTGATGAAGGACTTTGTGCGATGTACAATTTTAGGTAACATTCTATTTATTATTTATACATGTTACTGAGTTGAGTGTGACTGCAGTTTCAGAAAAAAAAATTAAGTCAAAGAACTTACTAATGGATTGATAGCACATCTCATTTACGTTGTCATTCTATATGAATGTCAGTAGAGTAAGGAACACTGAACAATGTAATTTGAATTTGAATCTGAATCCTGCCTGTTACTGAGCTTCAGCTGTTCCTGAATATATGACAGATGGGTGTGGTAGGTGTTTCATTCACCACCACTACACCCCTCAAAGTTACTCAGACTAATAAGACCACCTTTGTTCACTCTCAGGACATTGGGTTCAGCTATAATTTAGAGAATTCAGTGAATCAGTACTATTTATTAGTCCTTTGATGGAGTCTGGAGAAAACTAATCTGTAGACAAGAGAAGACACTGTCTTTCCTCTGACAACATCAATGGATGATGATAATTTTTTAAAAACTGTCTTAAATTCAATGTATAAGATCTTCAGTTCTTGAATTCTAGTCCTTTGCTTTTCACTGTTCTGAATTCACTAGTTCACATGCTCCCAGAAACTCACTTTTCATCATGACTCTACTTGTGGTAATCTATCTTATAAGCAAATTGAGCATTGATAAATTGAATAGACCACAAATGAAGAAAAAACATAGGGTTTAGACAGTGTTCATCGTAATATCAAGCCAAGCTTGGCTTCCCAAAAGATGTGAGGTTCAAAGAAAATTACTCACAACCTTCTGTGTGTAGACAAATCCTAGTCAGTCCTGAGCAAAAGGCAGCTATCCCTCCGCTAAGCCTCCTTCTCTCTCTTTTTGCTGTTGAGCATGGTGTCATATGGTATGGAATATCACAAGGGAACAAAGTGAGAGATAGAGAAGCCCTTAATGGTCGGCAAATAATGCTCAATTATAGCTAAAACATTTGTTTCATAGCAGAATTGTTTCATTCACAGAAGTAAACCACAATTCTACCAGCTGCTCTTCCGCCAGACCTAGTACCAGGATATGTTAGTGGCCAAGGCATCATCTGAATACCTTTTATATTTGGATCTGGAGCATGCAAAATTAAACATTCTGAAATATGGTGAAATAAATCACCTTCCTTAAAATAAAAATCTTGATTATCTAGATCTGTCTTTCTATTTTCAGAATGGGCTATATGCAGTGTCTGAACAAGAAAAATTGTGCTGCAGCAGTATTGGTAGATTACTGTGGAAACTGTGTGAAAATTAAGATATTAATTTAATCTTCAAAGAAACCTTACAAAAACAATAACAACAACAACAACAAATAAAACATCAATGACCCAAAATTTATTCATGTTTGCCAAATGCAGGTTTTGTTAAAGTAGTCTGAGCTAAGATGGTCCTGCTTGGTGTGACACCATCTGTTGAATTTCCCTTGCTCTGTGCTAGTAAAGTGTAAGTAGAAACTTTACATAATTGAAAATAAAACCAATCAAACGAGGAAATAACTTCTCAATTACAGTCTTGAAAAGGATCAGGTGGGCTCTTACTCATCCGATGAACCATTGCACGGCTGATTTCACATATGGGAAGACAGTTACTTAACCTTTGATAAAACCACTGTTTTCACAGACTTTACCACTGGAGGAAGATATTTTTGTCAATCACCTTTTCTTCAGCTGCTGCTTAATTGAAGTGCTGATGTGTTTCTTTTTTATGTTTGTTTCCACTGTTATTATTTTGTCAGGAAGCACAGAAGAACAAAAGGAAGTTATGCATAACTTAAAGAAATTATAGAATATACTTCACAATATTTGGTACTATTTTTTTTTTTCCTTTTTTCTTGTGTCTTGTTGGCTCAGTCAGATTAAGGAAAAAAAAAAAAAAAAAAAAGAGAGAGAGAGATCTGCTTCCTTTTCCTGCTACTCTTACCAGATGTTTTTCTCCCCTTAATTATGGATTTCAGATGATGATAATTCTCAGGACCTAGATTGTCAACTGTTACTTGAAAGGTGATTCATGAAAGAAAGCACAGTGATAGATGCAATGTAAAGGTTTAGTACGGAATAGAAAAAGTACAGGCACAGGCTGATGAATGAGGTCTTAAACAGATTTCTCTTTCTAGAAAAATATGAACCACATTCATGTTTGTTCAAGAAGCTTAGAAAGAGCTAGGGGGCCAGAAGACAAGAGGCAGGCAGGCATTGGGTAGAAAACCCTTAAACAGATTTAGCTATTTGTCATGAGCTGAGATATTGCCACTTTAAAAAGTAAGAGTGCAGCACTAACAGGACACTTTTGGTGATATATCTTTTAACTTGATTAAGGATCAGGTCACACGTAAGTTATTATTTTTCAAAGGAAGGAGCAACTGCATTTTGTGAAACTTTTCCTAAGCACAACTCTCTATGTGAACTTGCTCTTCTGTGCAAAACCTCGGACTGCACAGTATGTTTAATCTACAAAGCTGTTATACGTACCACTACACAAGCACACAAGACAGAAAACAAGTTTGCTGAGGAGAGTGCCAAATTGCTGCCATAATTATTGATACTGACAAAGAATCAAAAGCTTCACCACCAGTTCCTTGTAACATGAAACAAAATCATCAGAAATCAGACTACTTAAATCAGATAATGTGTCTTCTAGGCCTCCTTGAGCACCAGCTGCATCTTGCAAAAGAATATTTATCTCGATTAACACAAGTGGACCCTGGAGAAGCATCACATGGCTGTGCCATCAATCTGGAGAGAGCAGCAGCAGCAGCATGTTGCTTCTGCATGCAGTGATGAAGCTAGATAAACAGGAGGCTACTCCACACACTACACAATTGCAGCTCTTCTGAATCCTTGATTTTAAGTCCTTACAGCCTCTTCAGGACTCGTGCTGATTATAAAGATTATGAAAATTCAAGTATTGAAGCCAGACACTCAGGTTAACATCATGTAGGAGCTGGTACCTTCCCACAGAAATCAAGCTGCAGAGGTGGTGTATCAAGCTCAAGTCCTGCTTCTGGGGCTTTTGTTAGCAAACAGGCATTTCCATGCTTATTTATTTATTCTTTCTGAACTGCTAGTGGTCTTATCGCAAGGGAGAAATCTACTGGCATCAGGGAGTTAAAGGGAAATTTATTTTGAAAAACAGATTTTTAAAAAGCTATTTTGTTTTAATGAGCAGTCCCAGATACCCAGAGCTCCTGTCTTCATGTGAAGATTAGAGCTTTCCCAAAGTATCCTAACAACAGAGATGTCAATTCTTGTCCCAGGAGAACAAGAGTATTTTGAATGCCTGATTTCAAGACACAGTCTCAGCAGTTATTTCTCCTCTAAGTCAAATTGGCTTATAGAAATGAAAGTGAGGAGGATGTCTCACTATTGTTTTTATATAAATAACAAATAAATGCATATGTGTCTGTACACATGCATACTATACATGTATATATACATATACACATCTATAAGTCCTTATTCTACTACGGGTTGTCTGTAATAGGAAAGTTTAGTACTGCCAAATTTTAGGGTTGGATTGGCCACTAAATGACTAAATGAGTGAGAGACACTTTCCAGTAACTCTTCTCCTTTCCCCAAGGGAAGAGAAAGAAAGTAAGTGAGACAGACTTACGGATTGGAAAAGAAAACCAAAGCAGCTTTACATGAACTAAAAATAACAAAACAAAATAGATACAAATATATACAAGCCAATATTGAACTTAGCCCCCTTGGTGCCACTGATGTCACCACTACCGCTGATGCTGAAGGAGGCACTGAGGAAATCCAAGCAAACAGGAAGAGGAATCAGGAGATGGGTATAGGAACACATGAGTTGGCACCAAAGCAGAACAGAGAAAGTCCTCCTTGTATCTTGGCTGTGGAAAAAGAAAAATCTGACCTTCATGACCTCTCAGCTTTATACTGAGTAGGGCATATATGGAATGGAATTTCTCATTGGTCAATTTAGAGTCACTTGCCTTGTCCATTCCGCCCCACAGGTGAAACATTTTACTTTCTGTACTCCCAACATGGTACACAAGACTTAGGAAAGACCTTGGCCTTCACACCTTGTACTAACTGAAAATTCGGAGTCTTATGACTATTAAAGGCAGACACCATCTGGGAAAACATTCCATTAATTTCAGAAAGTGCAGATAGAAAAAACTGTGCTGAAAAATAAAATCACTGAACAGAATTAGTTCTGCTATAAATCAAACCAGGACAAGTGCTATTAATTTTTTATCCTGATGTCAAGTAGGTTGTCATGTCTTTGACATACAGAAATTTAGACTTTAAAGTTCCTGCAGCTGTGAGTTGACTCTTTTATTTCTATACCGTACTTTACTACAGTCATATCTGGTGGGGTTGTGTTACTAGACAAAGGAGTAGGACTCACAGGTCACTTACTGATAATCTTATGGAGGAGCTTTTTCTCACTGGATTCAACCCAAAGCATAATTCAACCTTTGGGACAGAAAATAGTGTTTGAGATCTTTTATCAGATAAAATAGGTCTGAAAGAGGATAAGCTTGAAAAGGAGCCTTGAACTAGAATTCACTAGTGTTATTTGAAAATTACTGAAGCCTCAGAGAGACTATGACCTTTTTTTTTTTTTATTTAAGACTACACTAGAAAGTGAATTTTTAAAGTTGCTGCTTAACTAAAACTAGAAATTCTCTTTCCTCACACCCAATCACATTTTTAAGTTCCTTTAAGTCTGTATATTTTTCCATTTCAAATTATGAATGAACATCAAAGAAAAACAAGGGTTATTAAATATATAGTCATCTGCATATATGATACCTGATCTGCCTAGTAAATGTAGCTTGCAGAGAGGAGACATTGCTAGAATACACATACGGATTAAAAAATTAAAAAAAGTGTCTTCCTGTCTATCTGTCACAAAATTGAATGACAGAGGGAAAAACAAGCCATGGAATTAACAAACAGGAATCAGTTCTCTTAAGTATTTTGCTCAGTCACCTGACATCATGGATTGAATACAAAAATAACTTTGCTGGGAGGCAGTGTCTGATAGTTAGCTTGCTGAAATAACCTAATTCAGAAAGACTATTAAAACCGTTTTTGAGAAGGATCAGTCTTGCACAGATCAAAGCTACAGCCTGATTCGGAGAAGCTACCAGAAATCCTAATATTTCTGTGACACCTCACTTCACTTTTATTATATATAGAAAAAAATCTTTCATAACATATCCCTCTCCTTCAGTTGCCCTTGACACTCTCAGTTATGATGGTGCTTACTTCTTTTCTGTAACTGTAGCTTTTAAATAGTGTATTCAAAATGACCTGTTTTATCTTGCAATGATGTAGAGAAGTGCAGTCAGTTTCAATGTTGTGGTGGTTTGCAGGACCTGATGGATATCTCATTAGCTCTATATGATTTCTCAAAGGACTCTCTCTGGAAGCTACTTTCTAATTTTCCATAAATTATTACATCAGCTTTCTGTGTTTTTTTGGCTTTGTTTGTTTGCTTGTTTGTTCTGGGGTTTTTGTGGTTTTGGGGTTTTTTTAGGCTTTTTTTGTTTGTTTGTTTGTTCATTTTTCTCTGCACCGAATGAGCAGATCTATTTCTTCTAGCTTCGTTTGAGGGCACTAGAAGCATCATTCCATCTCAAAGATTCAAGGACAAGCATATTTTCTACTAAATCTTGCTTTGTTAAGATATTGCTAGTTTTGATGGGATAGAGTTAATTTTCTTCACAGTAGCTGGTATGTGACCGTGTTTAGGATTTGTGGCAAAAACAGTGCTGATAACACAGGGCTGATTTTAGCTATTGCTGAGCAGTTCTTACACAGCATCAACTTTCCCTACTTCTCATACGCACCTTCAGCAGGTAGGCTGGAGGTGCATGTGAAGTTCAGACAGCTGACCCCAACTGACCAAAGGAAAATTCCCTGCCATATGACATCATGCTCAGTATGTAAAGCTGGGGAAAGAAGAAAGAAGAGGCAGACATTTAGGATCATGGTTTTCATCTTCTCAAATCACCATTTTGTGTGATGAAGTCCTGCTTTCATGTAAATAGATTAACACCTTCCTGACAATAGGAAGTAGTGAATGAAGAGTGAATGAGGGTAGAGAGGCTCTTCAGAGGGACTTGGATAGGCTAGATCAATGGTCCAATGTTAATGGAGTGATTTTCAACAAGGCCAAATCCCAGGTACTGCACTTAGGTCACAACAATGCCAAGAAACACTACAGGCTTGGGGCAGTGTGGCTGGAGAGCTGCCTGGCAGAAAGGCATATGAGGGTTGTAATAGAGAGGCAGCTGAATATGAGCCAGCAGTGTGCCCAGGTGACCGAGATGGCCAATGGCATCCTGGCTTGGATTAAAAATGCTGTGGCCAGCAAGGGTAGGGAGGTGATTGTCTCCTTGTACCTGGCTTTGGTGAGGCCACACCTTGAGCACTGTGTTCAGTTTTGGGAACTGCAATACAGGAGAGATGTGGAGGTACTGGAGCGAGTCCAGAGGAGGGCACCGAAGCTATTGAAGGGCCTAGAGAATAAGTCTTATGAGAAGCGACTGAGGGAGTGGGGGCTGTTTAGTTTGAAAAAGAAGAGGGTGAGGGGGGATCTCATTGTTGTCTACAATTACATGAAGGGACATTGTGAAGAGGCTGCTGCTGGTCTCTTCTCACAGGCAATTTGAGATAGAACAAGGGAGAATGGCCTCAAGCTGAGGCTGGGTAGGTTTAGACTGGACATTAGGAAAAAGTTTTTCATGGAGAGAGTGGTCAGGGACTGGAATGAGCTGCCCAGGGAGGTGGTTGAGTCACTGATGCTGGATGTGGTGCTTAGGGATATGGTTTAAGGAGAACCTTGTAGAGTAGGGTTGTAGGTTGGACTTGGTGATCCTGAGGGTCTTTTCCAACCTGGATGTTTCTGTGATTCTGTGATTCTGTGAATTCTTTATGTTCTTTTGCTTGTATGTATATGTATTCCTTTACTTATTAAACTCTCTTCATCTCAATGCACAAGTTCTCTCACTTTCACTGTTCTATTTCTGTTCCCCATCCTGATATGGGAGGAGTGAGGGGTGACTGTAGTTTCCACCTGAGTTTAAACCACCATACACCTAATACCTAATATCCAGAGAGAGAGTCTCACAGCATGTCCTTCAATTTAAGAGCACTATTAAAAAAACAATTGCATGAGTCAAACTGAGGAGTTCCCAGCAAAAGCTTTTTATGGAAGGATCATACTCACTCACAGATGGCCTATCAAACTGTGAGAAAACATGTGCCATAGTTCACTGCGAAGAAGCCACCTTTACTTAATCCTACCTCAAGAGAGATTTTACTCAGTTTATTTTGGCAGCGTCCATTAGTTCAGTGGTCTCATAGGACAAACAGCAGAAAATTTAAAAACTGAGTTGATCTCTGGAGTCTCAATTTAGTTGTCTAAATAAAGGCTTCTATTTCTTCCTGAGACACTTTAGGGTATCTGTGATATTCATGCTGTCTGAATGATATGACAAAGGACCTACAGGTTACCAGGACTCTTCTGAAAGAGCAGCTAGTGATAAAGCAAAGATACTCTATGGCATTCAAAATGGCACTATGACTTCAATTAGACAGCCAGCATGAATCTTCTCCATCTCCTTGTGAAGGCTGAGCTGGAAATAATGTTAAATACTAAATATACAAACAGGAAAAGTGAAAAGAGGGTATATAAGCTGTGGAGGAGTATATGACATACTGGGTGTTTTAGAAGAGCTTCCTGATCCCAGTGAAACCGACTGTCAAATTTAGCAATGAAGTCTATGAGGCAGGGATAATTCAGGATAGGAAAGCAGAGGAGCAAATTCATCAGAGGTCCTTAAAGGTGGCTGGGGACTCATTGGTTGCCCTATGAGTAGATGTTGACTGGGACAGCCCTTTTCAGCCTGTAGAGTAACAGCTTCATGGGGGACTTCATTGCAGCTGTTGAATATAGACAGGGAGATTATCAAGAAAATGTAGCTGTGGATAAAGCCCTGAACTACCTGATCTGAAAGCAGGATGGAATTTCTCTGTTTTGAGCAAGATGTTGAATTACACAGGTCCTTTCCAACTTGAGTGATTCTGTGATTCTTTTGAAGACTTCATTTGAGGAATACCCATGGAAATTTACAATTAAACAATGGAAACTTATATGAATCCACTAGGTGTGACTGCAATTTTAGAGTAGCTGGAGCCCAATTCATTATGCTTAGATAGGTTATCTCTACAATGCCTTAGATTTAAATTAAACTCGAAGTCTGGGAAATGCTTTTTGCTATTTCATCATGAAGCTCAGAGAAGAGATGGACAATTAGTATGTTGCAATTGCTATATATTTTTCTGTGAGTGTCTCTATAAATTTGTCTGCAGCTGTTACGTTTTATTCTGTAAAATCTTCTATGAAAGGTTGTCTTCTTGCCTGTGCTTGTACAAAACCTAAAACACTGAAGGCCTTGCCCATTTCTGAAGCTGCTTTACCAATAATTAAGGTAGAAATGTATTGTGTTAATGAAACAGTCTCTTAAGCACACTAATGGTTCTGGACTCATTAAACCCTCTCACACTGAAAAATGTGTTGAAGTCTTGTTAAAAAAAGTAAAAAAAAAAAAAATTAAAAAGTGATCTTGCATAACTCAAAGGTTATTTCTATTTTGAGGAATAAGTACAATCTTAATGAAAAGTATTTCATTGGAAGCTAAGGGTTTAAGATGCAATTTTGTTTAGTAAAAATATTTTAATCAAAAGTCCACAAGATAATGCCCTAAGTTCCTCACTTCTTTACGCCCTCCTTCCTCTTTTCTCTCCTTCTTGCCATCTGTCATTTTGCATAACATCAGTTTAAAACAGTGTAACTTCTTTTTCAAGTGCTGAAGCATGAGAGCCTTTTAACTGGAAATTATCGTATACAGAGAAGTATGCCACTATTTTACTGGTTGGAATATGTCCTGCAATTGGTTTCATGGATCTACTTATCTCCAGCATCTGGAGATTTTTACTGAAGTGCAAATGAGAGTATAACTGAAGCATATTAATTAAGCACTAACCACAGGCTTTGACTCTGCTACAGGATGCACTAAACAACACACGTGGAATAGAGTTTAAAAGAAAAACACTAGATTAATTCTGATTGCAAAAATAATGTATTTGATTTTTAGTAAGGCATTGAATATGCAACCTGTTAAACTGGAATTTGAGGAGTTCCACTTCCATACAGCAATACTACAAGAAAGACTACAGAGTATTTTCTATGTGAAACATTTTGGATTTGCCTACCTGATGCAGCAGTAAACAGTATTCAAATAATCTATGCACAGACTGAAAACTTTGTGCTAGAGGGTTTGAAATAAAATGTGCTGATATGCAGGTTCCCAATTAGATGCTGAGCTTACCTTTTCAACTTATGCTCATCTGTCTAATAAGCTGAATTCCTGGAATGTTTAATGTGGTTCATTAAACACCACAGGAAAACCACAAACAAGAAATAAATGTCTTAGTAACCTGCTCAATGTCATTTTGGTATGGTTATAGACAAAGTACATAACTCAATGAACAGCAAAGTATTTTGTGGTTTAAGCTGCAAATGCAGAATATCACAGAACTGTAGAACAGTTTGAGTTGGAAGCAGCAGTAAAGATCATTTATTCTAAATCTCCTACCATGGTTGGGGACATATTCCACTGGCTTAGATTTCTCAAAGACCTGATCAACCACATCTTGAACACTTTCAGTCATGGGGCACCCATAACTTATCTGAGTAATTTGTCCTAGTGAAATATTTCCTCTTTGTATGCAGTCAAAAATTCCTCATTGATGTTTGTTCTGTCACTACGAGTCTCAGTAAAAAGTCTTTATTTTTCTTTCTTATTGTGAAGGAGGTGAACAAGCCCAAACACATTCCAAAACACAGACTCTCTCCTTTTCACTCTCTTTGGAGCTGTGATTTTTCATCATGAAATAGGCAGAGGCCAGGTCCCTGTAGGTGTCTAGATAAATCACAGAATCATAGAATTGTTTAGATTGGAAGAGAAATCAAAGATCATCCAGTTCCAACCCCTCGCCACAGGCAGGGACACCTCCCACTAGAACAGGTTGCCCAAGGTTTCATCCAGCCTGGCCTTGAACACCTCCAGGGAGGGAGCAGCCACAACCTCCCTGGGCAACCCGTTCCAGTGTCTCGCCACCTTCACTGTAAAGAACTCCCTCCTAACATCCCATTTAAATCTCCCCTCCGCCAGTTTAAACCCATCATCCCTTATCTTGTCATTGCAAGACCTTGTGAATAGTCCCTCCCCAGCCCTCCTGTAGGCCTCCTTCAGATATTGGAAGGCTACTATAAGGTCTCCTCTAAACCATCTTTTCTTCAGGCTGAAAAGCCCCAACTGTCTCAGCCTGTCCTCATAGACGAGGTTCTCCAGTCCTCTGATCATTTTCGTCGCCCTCCTCTGGACTCTCTCCAAGTTCCATGCCCTTCTTGTTCTGGGAGCGCCAGAACTGCACACAGTACTCTAGGTGGGGTCTGACGAGAGCAGAGTAAAGGGGGAAAATCCCCTCCCTTGCCCTGTTGGTAATGCTTCTCTTAATGCAGCCCAGGACACAGTTGCTGTCTGAGCCGCATGTGCACACTGTCAGCTCATGTTGAGCTTCTCATCCACCCAGACCTCCAGGTCCTTTTCCTCAGAGATGCTCTCCAGCCACTCACCACCCAGCCTGTATTTGTGCTTGGAATTGTGCTGACCCAGGTGCAGGACCTTACACTTGGCCTTGTTGAATTTCATGAGGTTGGCCTGGGCCCACCTCTCCAGCCTGTCCAGGTCCCTCTGGATGGCATCCCTACCCTCTAGCAAGTCGATTGTGCCACACAGCTTGGTGTCATCTGCAAACTTGCTGAGAGTGCACTCAATTCCTCTGTCCATGTCACTGACAAAGATGTTAAACAGCACTGGTCCCAGCACTGACCCCTGAGGGATGCCACTTGTCACTGGTCTCCAGGTGGACATTGTGCCCTTGACCACCACTCTCCATGTGCAACCATCCAGCCAATTCCTTATCCAGCAAATTGTCCACCCATGAAGGTGGGCAGTAAATAGGGATTGCCTGGGCATATCTGGACATGCATTCCCCTGTTGTAAAACAAGCATGCACACACTGCACCTGTGTTTTGCGTAATGCCAGGATTATGCATAGTATTGGTTAATTATGCTGTTTACTTCTTTTGCCAATTTGCAACATTTTTCTCAGCAAATACAAGCTGAGATGGTAAACAAGTCCCCCTGGTTTACCGTGAAGGACCATTTTCTGCCAAAGCCTGTTTTGTACATGCAGGATAGATGAGCCGCAGGAGAGCTGAGCCACAGGAGAGCTGTGCCAGCTGAGAGCCTAAAACTGCAGCCCAAGTGAGCAGCCACTCCGAGCACAAGCTGGGAAAAGTCCCACACACCCGAGCCCCTGTAACAGCCTGAGAGCCAAGCAAAGCCTACCACTGGAGTGCCAGAGAGAAACTGTGCCAGATATAGACCTAGTGCCGAGAAAGCTGCAGTTCAGAGAAGTTGCCACAGCTCACTCTGATCTGACAGTCAATAACAGCCTGTGAGCTGGAGGAAAACCCACTTCACCCACTTGCTCTGCAAAGCCCTTGGTGGTAAAGGTTGCCCCAAGACCACTTTGAAAGTAAAGCTTCAAACTCCCAGAAAGCTTTACAGCACACANTTTGGATTATAAATATTGCAACTCCAAGACACTAAGGTCATGAGTAAACTAACTGTATTTGTATAAAAAGTCTTTATAAAGTTTTGTGCCAGAAGCCTTAGTTTAGTGGCCATAGAGTGCCCCTTGCCAAACCGCTAGCCATGTGCCAATTCTTTCCTAATTGAAATTATTGTTTGCAAACTTCTGGCTCAGATTTAAATTGTTTTAAATTGCCTGTGTATGTGTTTTGTGTAAATACCTACATGAAAGAAGTTATGGCAAGTCTTTTGTATTAATAAATAATATATTTTTATTAATATTGCCTCATATATTAACAAGTTTATAACATATGTGAACCCTTTTTATATACTGAAAGGCTGAAGAAAGGTCTCCCCAAAGCCTACTCTTCTTCAGGCTGAACACCTGTAAATCTCTCAAAATTTTTTCACAGTAGAGATTGTTTCAGCCTTCTGAAACTTCAGCCTTTTTTGTGGCTCTTCTCTGAATCCACTTCAATGGGTCTGTGTCTTTGTTATGTTGGAACTCTGGAGCTGAATGCAGTAGTCCAGGTGGGGTCTTATCAGAGTGGAGTGGAGGGACAGAATCACATCTCTCGTCTTACTGTCATGCTTCTTTTGATGCAGCCCAGGACACAACTGACTTTCTGGGCTGTAAGTATACACTGCTAGCTCATGTCCAGCTTTTCATCCACCAGTATTGCCAAGTCCTACATCACAAGGCTGCTCTCAGTCCTTCAGTCTGTAATGATTGGCGTCCTGATTCAGGTGCAGGACCTTGCACTTGGCCTTTCTGAACTTAATGTGGTTAATGACACAAAATCACACACATAAAATCAGTAACCTTTTGAGGAGAAGATTTTCAGAAGCCTCATAAGGAAGGTACAGAACATACTTTTCTTAGTGTCCAGTGACAGAACAAGAGGCAACAGGCACAAACCAGAACACAGGATGCATAAGGAAAAGCTTTGAAGGTGATGGATCACTGAAACAGGCATCTCAGAGAAGTCGTGCAGTCCTTCTTTGAAGATTTCTGAAACTCACTTTGACATAGAATCATAGAATATAAGGGGCTGGAAGAGACCTCAAAAGGTCATCTGGTTCAGCTCACCTGCCAGAGCGGGATCATCTACAGCAGATCACACTGGAAGGCATCCAGACAGCTCCCTCCTAGAGAGGGAGACTCCACAACCTCCTTGGGCAGCTGGCTCCAGTGCACTGTCATCAGTGAAAAAAAATCTTCCTCAGGTTCCTGTGCAACTTGATGTTCATGAATCTTTAGCAGAGAGGTTGAACTAAATGATCCCCAGAAGTCCCTTTCATCTGCTATCATTCTGTGATTCCATGATGATCTACAGTCTGGTTAGGGCCTGTGCTACTGCACAGGTAATAGATATCAATGCAGTGAATAGTAAATGTGGGAAGAACATTTTTAAGGAGTATGTAAATGGATGCTGAATAAAATTCTCCTCTATGGACTCCAGAAAAGGAAGATGTGAGGATTTTCCTCTTATGCCCAAATGCCTACTAAAAGTTATTCTTTAACTGTGGAAAACCATCAGGAATTCCTAGAAGTCACAGTTCATGGAGAGAGAAAAAAAAAAAAAAAAAAAAAAAATCACCCAGGGGGAAGAAANAGAGAGAAAAGGTATGATCTAGGTTCTGTTGGATGATACACACAAAGTGCTAAAATGATGCAGCAAGAGATTCAGAGCCAGAAGAAAATTTGTTGAAGGTGTCTAAAAAGGTCTAAGAAAGGTGCCACTTCTGGAATTACATTTCCATGTCCCTTTTCCTGTCAGTGCACTTCTCTGATTCTAATGATAATTAATGTCACGTCCCGGTCACAAAGCTCTATTATCATTTCCATTTCCAAGTCTCAATAGTGAAGATTAGTGCTATTGTTTTCATGGTTAAAAACTATGAACAAATGGTAACAGAAAATACCGAGACAGAATTTTTGGGTACAATTCTGGTATATCAGCACAAAGTGATAATTGTATCTAATCTGGGATTAAGTAATGTTTACACTAGTGCCAGGATATGTACTCACTTGATCAAATAGAAATACAAAAGCTCCATTGAATTTTAAAGCATATTTTAAGAACTGTAATCATTCTAGATACTTGGAGATGATAGGAATAGGCTGATTCAGACCATCTTGTCCTCTACCTGCCTATTTACTTATCTTTTTTTCTGTAGCACATACAACTGTAGCATCTAAACACAGCTGACAAACTAGTATGGCTCATTTGATTTTCTAAACTCTTCTCCATCAAAAAATGGGTAATATAACAAGAAAAAAAAAAAAGGATGGGTCATATTAACATGAGCCAAACATCTTGTTCTACCTCTCATTTTGGCTTTCATTATTACAGCAATACATGGAGTGCTCAGAAAGAACTAAAGGGACAGCTTTTAATGTTTGGTGATTTCATTTTGGGGGTAATTTTAGTCCCACCACAGTACTTTAAAAACAAGTAGGGAAAGATGGCCTACATAAGGACTCTCAGTGTGTTAAACTGAAAGAAAAGGTGTTTTGTTTCTGCTTTACAGGATTGCATACTGGCTCACATCAGGTGAGCAGAAAGTAGAATAAAAGACACAATGTACAAGGCATATTTGACCAAGGCTTATTAAAAATTATTTATCTCTGTAAATAAGTACTGAGCAATGTAAAACAGTACTATTAGAGAGAGCTCAGATGATTTCCATCTCTTAAAAAAACTCTGATAGGAGTAACTTTAATATTTTTGTAAGACACTCTAAAACAGTATAAATGGATCAACTACTGTACCAGAGTCAATATCCATCAGTCTCTAGAACTGAGAATGTTGTAGTTTGCCTTTTGTGAAGGCATAAATCAGGTCTAATTGGGTAGAAGTGACTGGATGGTTTAGTTACCACTACACTGCTGGTGCTCTGCGTGAGATTTCAAAAGCCAGCTTGGGAACTCAGGATGAGAGACAGAGAGACAATTACTAGGAAGTTTGGACTAAAGAAGCAGCTAGTTCTCTGTTCTCTTACCTGTCACAGAACTTTTCTTCTCAATCATTTATTCCCTAGATGTTAATTCTCCCTTGGCAGAGAGTGACTTATTTATTTATCATATAATGTTTTTTTAATAAGTTTTAAAATCATATTCTATTTCTGTAAAATTTCTCAGGCTGTGGGTTTTTGTTTTGTTGGGGTTTTTTGTATGTTGTGTTTTTTTGGGGTTCTGGGGCATTTTTTTGTTTGTTTTGTTTTATTTTGTTTTGTTTTGTTTTTGTATGTGTGTACATGGTACATCTGTTAGCAAATTCCTATGGGATGGCCGTAACACCAGAAAATCAGATTTCAACTTACAGTGAGCAACTAAAAGATTTTCCACTCCTACATTGTACTTCCAAAGAGGAGAGACAAGACTGACAGCTAAACTGCTAGTCAAGGGATAAGAGAAACAATTCTTTTTCCTTTCTAACCTCTTTTGTGTTTGTTTTCTGTATAATCTGAGTTGAGTAATATTGGGATGATTTGTTTGGTTGGTTTTTTCGCTGTTGTTGATTTGTTTGTTTGAAAGTTATTTTGATACCCAGGACAAATTTCAAATACAAATAAAACCATTGCCATACCTTAGAATTTTTAATGACATTTATATTTAAGGTTATGTACTCAGCTAGTGCAAAAAAAAAAAAAAGTTTTATGTAAAGAAGATTTGATTGAATGAAAACTAAGGAGATTTTGTTCTGATATGTATTTTGTTCTGATATGTATCACACATTTTTCAAAATGTAGGTATTCTACAATTATCTTCCTGCTGAACAAAAATGAGATTATAATTTTGTCTTTTTCTCATTTCAAAGAAGAAGCTTCTGCACCAAAGTCCCTGTCTATAGAGGTACTTTAGTACTGGCCACATTTCTGGTCTGAGTACTCTGGTGCTTTCTGATGGGCCTAGATTGTTCACAATGCATTTTAATAATCTATTGCACAAACATACAGTTGTTTTTTTTTTTTCTAATTTGCTTTTTTCATTACTTTGCATAGCTTACTCTTCACCTTTATTGGAAGTATAAGATTTGTGTTGGAGCTGGAGAAGTGGAGAAGCAAGCTCATTGGCACATGACTCGACTCTGGAGAACAAGTGTCCTTGAATAATGCTGGCTAAGTTTGCATGCATTTAAATCCATTTTTACATTACATAAGGAACATGTATTTGACTTGAAGACAAGTAAGGCAGTGTGATGAGAAGCAAAGAAATCTCTTCAAACCCTAACACCAGCAAAATTAGAAACAGGGCTCATGATTGAATGATGGTTCAACATAGCAGAAAGAAAATATAACATCCAAAGTCCTGGAAATCAGGGTGATTGGCAGGATCACCTCAGCAGAATTTAAAAAACTTCCACAAAGAAACCAATAAAATCATAGAATGCACTGGGCTAGAAGGGATCTAGTGGCCATCTAGTCCAACGCTCCTGCAGATATCCCCAACTAGATGAGGTTGTTCAGAGCCTCATCAAGCCTGACCTTGAATGTCTCCAGGGATGTGACCACCACCACCTCTGGGGGAAACCTGTTCCACCACATTCGTAGTAAAGGGCTTGATTGTGTACCAAATGTACAGAAAGCTGGTATTTGTAAAGCAAGCATGTAAAAAAAGTCCTGAAGCCTCCAGTAATAAACTATTATCTTCTTGAAATGCCATAGTATTTTAGAATTACTGCTAAAATGCAGCTTCTTTCTCAGGACAAACACTGCTAGCAAAAACAACAATGCTGTGTTAAGTAATGTTGTTAAGATGAAACTGCAAAGGCTAAGAAGACTCTAGTTGTCTGGATTTAAAGATGGCCTATTTGCTTCTGAACTATGCACTAGACCATAGTGAATAGGGCTAATCAAGAATCATTAAAATGAACAGCTCCACTTCAGAAAGACTTGATTCACTGTAGTAAAAATATTTCAATATAATATACATACAAAAAAATATTTCTCAAGAGTATATTCCATTTATTCTGCATAAAACATGTGAGAGTTGATTGCCACAGGTACTTGAACACTTTTATTGCTATCCATAAATCTCCTTCTCATGCACATAATATCCCAAGGAATGTGAGAAAAGATGAGTTAAAAAAATCTCACCTCAGAATCATCTTGAGCCTGACAAATAAATTATAAAGTTATTAGTTCCTAACCTTCTAGTTACAAAGCTTATCCCACCAAATGTGTGCATCAACAACCATACAATGGTTTACACACAGGAATAACATCTCAGTGTTACTAGTATTGGACTAAAATAAAATTTAACCCCCCTTTTTTTTCTACTTTTCTGCTAGTAGGATTACTGTATGACTTTTTATATGGGTGATACTTGAAAGCAGATTTCCATATTTGGTATTTAAAATGTAGAACAGTGTTTTACCTCACTCTCTTTCCAAGGTGGAAGTCTGATAGCCTTAAGGAACATATTGACTTCACTTTCACCAGAGACTAGCATCTCTACAAAACTTTTATTTTCACATTTTTATTTTTATTTTAGGTATGCATCAACATGCCATAAAACAAGACCTGGTTTTTTTTGGTTGGTTGTTGTTTTTTTTTCCTCTGAAGACTTTAGAAATACTTCCTTGAGCAACACGACTTGTCTTCTTAATTAAGAAATAAGAAGTATCTGCAACAAAACATTTTCTCTTACACATCCCACGTAAATCCTAATGTCTTCCTGGATTGGCTGCAATGTTGTTAGACCCGCATAGCCAATACCACATTGCTCCTTACAGTTTTCAAAGTCATGTCTCTTCTCATAGTGTTGCTTCACTATTGTTTTTGGAAAAAAGAAAGACCCTCTATATGTCACAGCAAACCCTATTATTTTTGGACATCAAAACAAAGACTGAATCTGGGTTTAGGTAACTTGTGTACCTTTCCTTGTACCTGATGTATCTAATGTGTCAGCTGAATTTCAACAGCACAACAATATGATGGGTTTTGTTTCCTCTGACATCTCTGGATCTTCTGCTCTGTTTGGTTCTATCAGGTTTTTTATTTTAGTTCTTATTTGGCACCTAGGTATCAATTTAATAGTCACAACCACTTAGATGTCTTTTCCTCCTACTGCTCACCACTTCTTACCTAGTTCAGATATAGTCAGTTTTAATACCCTTGAAAGCATAAGCCTGTGTGTCTCAGTGACCTGTCTCTTCCATAACTGTTCTCTTCAGATCTTCTATATTGACAATGTCAACCTAATTTTCTTCTAATCCTGCCAGTGCCCCCCAACATTTAAATCTATACTAGTTCTACTGCTCTCATACCCTGCATGGCACAACCTTAATTAAGTTCCTACATCTGTCTGTACCACTCTGTTGCCATATACATTTAATTTCTTCTTTTGCTTTCACCACAAAGAAAAGGAGTTTAAATCTGTTTTTTAGTCTATGGGAAAATGCCAGTCATTACTTATGTCCATCCCATCAAGAGCTCTCGACTGATTTTTGCCTGATTTTCACTCTGAACATGATACTTTTTTTGCTTCTTGTTTTGCTTTATTTTTTGTTTTGAGATACACTTTGAACTCCTTTTTAAGTGCACTGATCAGATAAATATGGGTCTGATCTCTGTAAACAGTGTTGCTTAGACTACTGATTATATTGTGCTGTACCCACCTATAATATAAAATACAGTGTTCTGAGTATGGTCACAGAGTTTATTGCAGGGAAATGAAATTTTTGTTTCAAAAATATCAATGGAAGACCTACTGGTTAGTAGTGGTTGCATGAAGATATCCACACTGAGTGAGCAGGTTTGAGTATATGCAGTTGAGAATGTAGCATTCTGCTGTCAGTGATATAATCTCTTTTAACTTAAATGTGGTCGTTGGATCACACATTGCTGTTGTAGTGTCTTGATCTTGTGGAGGGAAGAAATTTGGAAGCTGGGCATATCAGCAGGAACTTGGTCATCAGCTAATGGTCTCTGACTAGGCACACACTGTACAGGCAATGCTACTGCTTGGGAGATACTTACAGAAGAAAAAAAATGTAATTTAGGAAGTAGCAAGCAAACTGCGCACTTTGGGTCTAATTCAGCTACTGACATATGAGCATCTAATACTACCTGAGAGATAGCAGGACTTCTCAAATATTCATACTGGATCAACAGCAGAGCCCATGGGGTAGATACATAATCTCCCAGAGTGGCAGCTGGAGGTTAGGCAGGATGTGCTAGCACCTTTAAGAACAAAAGATATTTAAAAGTCAGCAGCTGAACTGAATCCTTTGAGTTTTCTGAGTCCATATTTCAGTGACAGATCTAGTTCCTGACTGCATAATCCTTGCCATGTTCCCATGGAACATTCTCCAGGCTCATTCTCCCATTCATATCCCTCTCTTTTTTCTTCAAGTTCAAGTTGAATGCTATGAACAACGTCAGCACGTTAATCTTACAGGTAGGTATTATTTTTATTTATTTATTTTTCTTCTGGATTATGAAATCAGAAGACCTTTACAGAACGTCTTTTAAGGTAGAAGGTGGAAATGTACAGCTGGCAGGTGAAATACAATGACCAGAGATGAGGTTGCCATGGAAACATAGCCTAAAGCTAACAAGAGTCAGCTCCTACCAGTAGATATTTAATGAAATGTTGGTTTAAAAGCAGACAAGTCTGCTATTATAAATATATATTTCTATTGATCAACATTGCAGCCAACAATCTACTACTTATTTCTTTACAGAGGTGGTCACTCTGCCAGCACAAGTGTTACTATATTGGACTTTTCAATGTGGCAAATACCACTGGTGTTAACACTGTCAAATTAATGTGTTTAACTTAAAAGGCTGCTTAAAAGAAGAATCTAGGGACGTGGTCACATAATTTAAATACCTGTATTTACAGAGAATGAAAAGTTTTTAGTATGATAACTCAGAGTCATAATGTACCTGTTTGTGCAGAAGCAAATCGCAGGAACAAAACAAATTTTTAATTGCCTTTTTTTTCCCCAAGTAAAAAATTACCTTTACAGTGAAACAAAATAACACAAACATGTAAACATAAAGTTAAAAAGTCCAAACACTAATATGGAATGCAATGTATAAGACACATTGAGAGTAACAAGAAATAATTCTTTGAGTTCTAAGGGAAACATCATGGAAAATTTTGATCTGGTGATACTCAGGTTAATGTCATTCTTGAGTTTCTCTGTAAAAGGTCAATGACTAGCAGATGTCTGGAAATTCTAATACTGATAATAGAAGAGTAAGGTTTCCGAGTTTTCGGTTTTGAATAAGGAAAATAAAAGTTAAGAATTAATTATGAAGACATGATAAATTTCCAGTTAAAATAATCTTATATTTTTAGTATTTGTCTCTAGTTTAAGAACTGAAGAACTAATCTAGTAACAGTCAACAAGACCAAATTATATAATTACGTCAAACCACTGCAATTTTCTTCTAAGGAAGAGGTATTTTGCCTTCTGGACAAGGACAATGAAAGTAAATAGTGAAAAAAGAAACCTTAATTTTAGAAACATTTTGGTTCATGGTCTCAGAAGGTTCTAAGACACAAGGAATGGAAACATAAAAACATAGAATCACTACCACACACACAAAAAAAGTATTTATTTGCATAAAATAACTATCAGTTTAATTTTTTTTTCTTTTTAAATAAAGTTTAGCAGAATTTTACCTTGTATCTGATCGATGTATGCATTAGCTGTGTAAAAAATTAAGGTAGAAGAGTTCATGGCTTCATCTTGCTGTGAAAAGAGAAAGCAGGTAAACTAAATGACATGAATAGAACTGAATATAATCTTGGAAATTGGTAAAATAATCTTGCAACAAGAAAAACAAGAAAATGAAAGAGATTCATTTGGAAAATAAAAGTCAACCTCACAGTTATAGGATAGGATATGGCTGCAACAGTTATACTATAAAAAGATTATCTGAGAGTCATATCAGCCATAAAGACTGTAGGATGAAACCAGAAACCTTCATTTTGAGTGGCAGAAAACCTCAAAGCTTCTAAAATATGTGAAGTAGTTCTATCCTCTTTCAAGTTTAGTAATATATAAGGAATTATGAAACTTCAGGTTTTGGACTTACTACTGTGCAGTAAGTAAAGATTAATCAAGAGAACCATGGCAAGAACAAGCCGTGGCCTAGAAGGCAAATCATTTGAAGACAGACTGAATAGTTTCTTCAGTTATTGAAGTGAATATTGACTGATTTCCCACTGACTGTAGTGGGGAGCTTAGTCACCTTGCTCATAGAAAGACATAAGCAGAAGACATGCCTGCACCATGGACACCAAAATACATCGATGTGAAGTTTTGCTCTGAATTGCACCACAGTGACAGTTTCCCAATAAAGCACCGGTATTGATAGTCTGGAAACTGGGGAGCCGCCGTAACTGGTGGCCCTTAAATAGGATTGGAAAAGCCTCTATCAAGAATGGAGGGAAGGTGTGTAACTAATAATGCCTCAGGGCATGGAGATGAAATAAACAGTCTTTTAAATTCCTCTGGGAAACTAGGATTCAGAGCCTGAAGCTATTCATGAACCTAGATACCTAGATCTAATGTTCTTATACTTCAACACAGACAGTCACTGAATTAAAATCAGACATAATTTTGGAGTCTCTGAATGTCCCTACTGGGATCTCCTCTACTCCACTGACTATACAGAAACAGCATGAGAAAATCACCCAGTCAGTAAGTAAGGCAGGAGAAAGACAGCACCTGAAGTTAGCTGTATTGCATGACATTTAATCTCCCTTAGATTTTTTTTTTCACTTATTGATAACGCTAACACTTAACTGTGCATATTGAAAGGGTGACTACTTCCATCCTGATTTCATGCTTTGTATTGCTTCATTGCCTAGTGTCTGATTGTCTGCCACAATTACCCCGTCTAGCTCTTGATAGCTATGCAAATGTTCTCTCTTTTTTTTTTCCCTAGTCAGACCTCAACATCTGCTGAAAGTGAGTTCTTGAAGTAGGACTCAGTTACTGCTTCTTTCCACAATGTTAATTGTAAAAGGCATTTAAAATCAATTTGTATCCAAGTTTTCTTTCGGAGAACAGACTTACTATGCCACTAATTTTGTGGGTGTTGTGAAACAAAGACGTGTAAAGCATTATTCCTAGAAGGAATAGACCCATTGAAATTAATTTACCATGAATGCCCTCTCTTTATCAGCACCACTGACATCGTCTTCATGGGTTCTTTTTGTTTGTTTGTTTGGTTTAGTTCTTTTGGTTTGGTTTTTAGTTTGGTTTGGTGGGGTTTTATTTGTTTGTGTATGGGTTTTGTTTCTTTTGTTTTGTTATATATAGGAAGAGGTGGTTCTATCACCTATCAGCCAAATGGGATTTTCATGTGACTTTTTTATGCTGCACAATAAAGCTGCATTTATGATGTAGGTTGTCCTACTAGCGGTGCAAGGATCTGGGAAGCTATTTTTTTGACTGAAATGTTATTGACATCAGTTGGTATCTAATGTATGACTAGAATGAAGAAGATAATCCTACCAAGTGCGGCGGCATTTTGTAATTCCTACAAATGTAGAATAATAGGTAGTCTAGATGCAATCATGATGTGGTTTATAAAATCTGGTTTGTTTGGTACAGGATTGATAATTTTCTCTAATCTTCATTACTTTTCTTGTTGCTTTTTTAATTTTTTTTTTTTTTTTAATCAGCACCAAACTTTCTGTCTCCCCCATTTCCACAGGTAAATCTGGGTTTGGACATTTGTGAACTTTAGTAGTTATAGGCTGTAGGCAAAGTTTTCTGCATACAGACTGAACTTTCCATTAATTTTACTTTCAAAAAATGAAAAATGTATTGAGAGTGACTGAGCTCACAAGATGTTTAGAAAACATAATTTACTTGAATGGTTTTGGGAGATGCACCATCTTCCCCAAAGTCTTATTTCCTACAATAATTTGTATTAATGTACCTAAACAGAATATGATAAGACTTTAAAACAAAACCTAGCAGTAGTCTTTATTATGACTTGTTTATCTGTAGTCCCACAAACATGTCCTCATTCTCTTGTTTGTTTGTAGGTCTTATTTTGGTTTTGGTTTTAATAATAACTAAATTAAATTATGATCAAGGTTCATCCTACTTTTATCACCTTTATATTTTTATGATATCAGGAAGATAGATTAAAAAAAAAAAAAAGAAATGTAAAAGGATGACACGACCTTAGTTCTCTTACATTGCCACAAAGTGTCACCCTTTTCCCATGCATTGCCTACCTTGATTGCTTTTCTGTAATTCAGGATTTAAAAAATGTCTCCTTTAAAGGAGACAATCCCAAAATGCAGGAACAGAATTAGGGTCTCAAGCTGTGCAGAGTGATACATGTTGATGCAGATCTCTTATGACTGCAATGGAGATAAAACAAACAAACAAACAAGCAAACAAAATACCCAAACCAAACACAAACCCCACAAAAACGACAAGCTATTTTCTCCTGTTTTGAGAGGAAGGATAGAAACATCTATTGGGGAGCTGGAATACAAAGCAATTGAAATTACTGTAACTGATACATAAAAGGAAAGGATTGATCTGCAAAAAAGTAAAGGAGTTAAGATAATGGAAAACACCAAATTTTGTGCATTTGTAAGAAAATTATTTTAGTGATGACTGATGATGTCAGGCTAAGAGAGTTGAGTTGCTCATCAAGGAGACCAGAATGCTCTGAGGAGACTATAGCACCCCTCCAGTAACTGAAGGGAGCCTGCAGGAAAGCTGGAGAAGGGCTATTTGCAAAGGGCTGTAGTGATAGGAGAAGGACTGAGGTTTTAAACTACAGAAGGGTAGATTTAATTTGGACATTAGGGAGAAGGTATTTACTATGACAATGGTGGGAGAGGTTTCCCAGGAACGTGATGGAGGCCACAGCTCTGAAGACCTTCAAAGTCAGGCTTGATGGGACTCTGGAAAACCTCTAGTCGGGGATTTCTGTGCTTAGTGCAGGGGGTTAAACTAGATGACTCTTGAGTGTCACTTCCAATGCAATTCATTCTATGATTCTATAATTTATGATTCTAAGATTTTGTGATTTTATTTCTTCTCTCATTTAAATTTTTTGCAGGAAATGGAAAAAAAAAAACCAGCTACGATCTCTTACAGGAACAGATAGGAGGAAAAGATGGCTGCCAGTAGTGACAGTGTTCATTAGATCTTCATCGCTGAAAAGACAGCATGCAGATAGTCACTGTTACTTACAGTGAAACATTCCCATTGCCAGAACAAGAAATCTGCACTTGTAACAGTGGACAAAGAGACACTGCACAGGAATAGAGGGTGCCCTGGGTGCTCCAGTTGCATGGACTTTGAATTTCACACAGAAATTGTGAACTTGTGTAAGTTCACTGAATGAGAGTGAATTTCACACAGAAATTGTGAACTTATGTAAGTTCACTCAATGAGAGTGGACAACAATAGGGTCATAAATGAATCACAGGATCACAGGATGTCAAGGGTTGGAAGAGACACAAATAGATCCCTGCCAGCCCAAGACCATATAATCTGGCCCAGCTCACAGAGGAATGCATCCACACAGGCCTTGAAAGTCTCCAGAGAAGGAGACCCCACAAGCCCTCTGTAGAGCCTTTTCCAGTGCTCTAAGAGCATTACAGTAAAGAAGTTCCCCCTTGTGTTGTGGTGGAACCTCCTGTGCTGCAGCTTATATTCATTGCTCCTTGTCCTATCACAGGGAGCAAGTGAGCAGACCGTGTCCCCCCTCTCCTGACACCCAGCTCTCAGATATTTATAAACATTTATTAAATCCCTTCTCAGTCTTTTTTTTCCAGACTAAAAAGCCCCAGGTTCCTCAGCCTATCCTCATAAGGCAGTGCTCCAGTCCCCTAATTATCCTTGTAGCCCTCCGCTGGACATTCTCCAGCAGATCTTTGTCCCTCCTAAACTTGGGGGCCTAAAACTAAACTTCTGGAATGTCTCTAGAGATGGTCAGTGATATTTTGACAAACAGGCAAGCTCTGGGTAATGTGACACAGTATATTGCAGTCAAGCTATAAAAAAGCATTACTGGTCGTGTGTTGGTTGAATATGCAAGTCCTGGCTATGACCAAAATCTACCAGACAAAGATGTTTTCATGATTTCAGTGACTTCCAATACATTGTAACAGTATTTAGCAATATTTTAATCAATGTACTCATTGATTGTGCAGGGTTTCATCAACCACAATGAAGGTAGTGTACTTCTTATAGATCTGTATCTTTTGATCAATTGATGCTATTATCTAAGAAGGTAAGAGATGTTACTGAGGGTGAGGTTTTTTTAATATTGTTGCTGTTGTAGGTTTTTTTCTTAAAAAAAAAATCTAGAAACCTTACTTCTGTTTGAGAATTATAGCTCTATGCTAAATTGAGTTGAAATCAACTACCGTTTTCTGAAGTTATATTAGAATATAGAGAAATAAAGGTATACAAAAAGATCCCACGTTACTGAAAAAAAAAATCCTCCAGATTTTAATTTTTAACACTTAATAATAAAATATTCTCTGATCCAAAAAGAAAATGGAAACATGCATGTTTTATACATACATATATATATGTAAAAAGCCTTGCTTGGCTTATAGAAATGTGTTAAAGTGTTTAGTGAGGTGAGGAAGATGTCAAAAACTCAGTCTATCATCTACTTAGAACTGAGTAAAAAGATGTGTGAGAATGCCACCCAGTCAGAAAAAAATTCTACTTCCCTTCAATGTTGGATACTAGCTGTTTTGTTTTTTTTTTACCTATAGGTGACTAAATTAAGAGAGGGAAAATTTGTTTCAATCTTATACTTCTAATAAATATAATGGGGAAAAGCTTTTGTAAGATTTACATCTTACCAATGCGTTGGTATGCATTGACCAGAAGTTACAATATGCTGATAATTACTAGGTTACTGAGAGATAAGAGCCAGGGGAAACAAGGCCTGTGAGTATGTGCACAAACAGTAGGGAGAGACGATTGCTAGAGGGCAGAGATGCCATCCAGAGGAACCTGGACAGGCTGGAGAGGTGGGCCCAGGCCAACCTCATGAAATTCAACAAGGCCAAGTGTAAGGTCCTGCACCTGGGTCGCCGCAATCCGACTCAGAAGGACCTGGGGTTCTGGGTTGAGGAAAAACTCAACATGAGCCAACAGTGTGCACATGTGGCCCAGATAGCCAACCATGTCCTGGGCTGCATTAAGAGAAGCGAGGCCAGCAGGGCAAGGGAGGGGATTCTCCCCTTTTACTCTGCTCTCATCAGACCCCACCTGGAGTACTGTGTGCAATTCTGGAGCCCCCAATACAAGAAGGACATGGAACTGTTGGAGAGAGTCCAGAGGAGGGCCACAAAGATGATCAGAGGGCTGGAGCACCTCTGCTATGAGAACAGGCTGAAAGAGTTGGGGCTTTTCAGCCTGGAGAAGGCTTCGAGGAGACCTTCTAGTAGCCTTCCAATATCTGAAGGGGACCTACTGGAGGGCTGGGGAGGGACTATTCACAAGGTCTTGTAATGACAGGATGAGGGGTAATGGATGTTAGGAGGAAGTTCTTTACAGTGAGGGTGGTGAGACACAGGAATGGGTTGCCCAGAGAGGTTGTGGCTGCTCCCTCCATGGAGGGGTTCAAGGCCAGGCTGGATGAGGCCTTGAGCAACTTGTTCTAGTGGGAGGTGTCCTTGCCTATGGCACAGGGGAGTTGGAACTGGATGATCTTTGAGTTCTCTTCCAACCTAAACCATTCTATGATCCTGTGGTTCTATGATTTGTAACAGATCCTAGAATAAAGGAGGGTCTCCATTCTCCTGCATTTGGGCTTCCTGGACATCCTGGATATATGTTGCAGAACTCTGTACCCATATATACTGAGTGCCCACGTGGCTGGGTTGGAGTGGCACCAGTTAGGACCACCATGATGGTGCAGTTCTCAGTAGGAACAGGTGTTCCTGCCTCAAGAGGGTGGCTGCCTGCAATCTATGCAGTTCAGGAGTTTTCCTGTTCAGTTGTATAGGGTGAGTATAACCTGCTCTTTGATCAACAAAGTTACTTGGCCTTCCTTGTCATATACCTTTCTTTCAATGATTTTAGTATCTGAGCTTTAAGTATTGTGGTTCCCAGTATACTTTTCTCCTTATGGTTTTAGTGTTTAAGCTATAATAAAGTGTTGAAACTGTACCCAGATGGGGGTACCCCTGTGTGAGTGCATTCTCTGGCCCCCAAAGGACTCACTGGAATGCCTTTATGCAAAGCCACTGAACAGAATAATCTTTGTTGGAAAATTAATTATAAAGGACTGCAATATTTTCTTTTATTAAAAGAAAACCAGAAATTTCATAATTCTGTTAAGTGAACCAAGTATTAGAAATTCTACTGGTCCTCTTGAAAGACTGAGAACAAATGAAAGGCTCTGTTAGTAGAAATTGTGAGTAAACAGGATATGATTACACCTGTTATGCGAAAGATAATATCTGAAGTAAAATGCTGCAGAAATTGGAATTATTTTTCTTAATGGTTTCCACATTTCATCTTCAATTATTGGCAGAAAGAAAAGTTCTTCAACTGTGATTTTTTTCCTACAAAAATAATATCCAAAGGAAAAGACAATGAAGAAATAAAACACCTAGAGTTTAGCTTTTTTATTTATTTTATTTTTCATTTTTGCCTGAAAAGTTAGAAATATCTCGATGCATAATACAACAAAAATTATAAAAGCGATCCAAATATAGGGAAATTAAGTTTGAAAATGTTAGAATAATGAAACCTTTTTTTAATTTTTTTTTTTTAATTACAAATGAATTTCTGATGAGGGAGGAATAGCAGGAAAATCTGTACGCCACATTATACCAAACTGATAACTATCAGAATATCCTACCTCCTTATTTTTAATTGAGGATAAGATTGTCTCATAAGAAAGAAGCATAGTTTATTACCAAGTAGTTCATTGTTAGTGTCGGAATGCATCTCAGTCTCAATGCCAGAAAGTGTAGCTATTGAGAGCTGTACTAGATAAAGGTGAATCAGCTTGCTCTGATGTGTGTCATATAGTATGATTTTAAAAACAAGTAATAAGAAAAAATATATACTGTTGAAGTATTGGGAACATACAGACTTACTCTTAAACAGAAATAAAGGCCTCATCCAGTGGTTACATTATTTATCCTGAACACAGTTTTAAAAAGACAACTATTTCCTTGGAGCTTTGATGTGTAGGCTGAGTTTTATTAGTCTATAAAGTTTCTCATTATTCCCTTGTTGCTAGCTGCCACAATAGCCTCTAATGGTTCTCAAAAAGTTGTGCCTTACCATGTCAGAAACTATTACATCTTTGTTTCTAATTTTTCCTTTGGAATATAAAATATTCAATGATTCAATAGCCAGACCTTTGGCACAAAGCCGTTCATAAAGCTTGTATCAGCTCTGCATAGAAGTAAAATTTCATATTAAACACTGTTTTAAAGGCAGAAAGAATAAAAGTTCTTTCTTTTATTATTTTTTGCCTCCCTTGTCCCTGAAAATTTTCTTTTGGTTGCAAGTCTTCAGTAATAAGATTTGAGGCAGGTGTTCCCCAGGTTTCCCAGGTCTTCTGGGTCACGATAGATATGGGTATAGGTGAGCCAGGTAAATTAAAGCAACTTTTCATGGCAAATGATGTATACTTTTCCTTGCATTTTTAAAAGTAGGAAGCCCTTCTGCTTGCCAAAAGTGGAGCAGCTATCTACTTACTAATACCTGAATTAGACACCTGATTGTAAGAAGAAGTATTGATATGTGTGCCCTAATTTTTGTGTAGGTACTTCAGGTTTTCAGGTAAGTTCCTAGTTCTGACAAAGTGTAAGTGTCAGACACACATCTTCTTAAAGGCATTTTTAATTTTCTGCTTGATTCATGCATTCTCTATGAATTTTCTTATGACTCTGGTTTTGAGATATCTGTTTCCCTCCTTTTTTTTTTTTTTTAAACTTGAGCTTAGCTTTTTAACTTTGACTCCTGAAGTTTCTCTAGACTTTGAATGAATGAAAGTCCAAATATCACAAATGGGTGGAACTATTTGTGACAAGTAAGCAAGAAAACTAAAACAAGTTACCTAGTGGCTCAGAGTTTTCTTGTTCGCTACTTAATTTTTCTCCTATCCTTAACAAAAATCAGGTTCTCTATAGGAACAACTGGCTAAGAGTCCTTGAGCAAAGTCCTAGTATGTATTCCTTTTCAATCATTCACTTTAGAAACAACCCTTGCCTTGCGCTGAGCTAGCTTGTCCTTGTCATTTCAGCTCATGTTCTGTAATTTGGGTTAATGCCTTTGGAAGGAGTACAAATGCTTTGATTGAAAAAGTCATTTTTATAGTGGGGATGAACTAAATGAACATGGGGGAGGATTCATTATGCTGAGAAGAGAAAGCAGAAGACCTTGACTATATTTCCTCCTCCTATCCCATTTCAGGGAGGTTAAAAGGTAGAGAGAACTTCAGTATAAAGAGTTGGAGTAAACTTCAGTAAGTGTTTTCTGCCTACACTCACTTGCAGAGTTAATTATAATCTCTAAATATAGCAAACACCTCTGGGTTGAAGGGATTGAGTTTTGATTCGAATCTGAGCTGCACAAATTGAGTGCTTTTTCTAGCATCCAGATAGAAATGGATGAAGGAGAATTGTTTTTTTTTTTTAATGTCATCTCATTTCTGAAGGACAGAATTTTTATTCCAGCAAACTATATTACAAATACCTATGAATTCTGTGCAAAAATACAACTAACTTTGTTCCCTCTTTTCTCTTAAACCACCTCTGATGCAGAGAGAGAAGGTTAGAGCAGTAGACCAGTGGAAAACTATTTCACTGGGGTGCTCAAGAAAAAGAACAAGACACTGTATATACAGGGAGCAGATACAGGGAGCAGAAAATTCTGTGAAAGTTTTAAATTTTGGCCACTAAAACATCATTCAGATATGTTTTAACAGATTTACTTATAATCTAAGCAGCTAGGATGCAACACAAGTTGCATGAGTTGACCTTCCTGAAGGCTATACTGAACTTAGAAGATAAATTCAGGATATAGCAGGATAAATTCAAAATATTTCAGAACTCCATTCCCCATGTTCCTGCAAAGCATGAGAGTCTCTGAATTGACTTGGTAAGCTCAGAAGAGTAAGCTTTCTCTCTTTAGATGTGCTGTACTTACCATATTTCCCCTCACACAAGTAAGGCTTAAGTTATTTTATTTTTCTTTAAAAATCTCCTTCTAGCTTTGATAATATCTTTTAATATTTCACATACTAATAGGAGAAAGAAAGTGGGAACAGAGGTATTACTAGAAATGTACATGGTGCAGAGATGTCTTCAAAGCAAGTATGGTAATGTGAAACAAGCTGTGACAAAACATAAGGATCATTGCAAAGTTTACTGTTCCTTCACAAGCACACTTTTGCTCTTGCCTTCCCACTGTACACACAGGAACCATCACAGGTGGATTAATAGGTCAGACAGTCTTAACACCTATCATTTGGCTGTTATTTGACAGCATGTTAGTGTTCTCAGTTAGACAAACAGAATCAAATTCTGAGTAGTGAAAAACTTCTCTTCTTTTCCTAGATGATATGGTAAGTCATTTATAAATGACTAAATTGAAGGATAGCTTTTTATGAAGGTTCAAAGTAGGGCAAAAGCTCAGAGTTCTAAATTCACAGTAGGAGATCTTCATCTTGCAGTCACTTTGTCCCAGCATCTTTTATGTGTAAACAGCAAGCACGAATTCTTAACTAAAATAAACAGTTACACTACATAATTCCTCCCTTGGGGAGTGGAAAAGAGGACAAATTACATGTGACAGATGTTAGCTACATCACTTAACACACTACTGAAAGGCATTCAGGATATATCAGAAAGGTATAGTGTTATGTTGAGATGTACCTCAACAGGCTTTGAATGAGAAAATTGACACACAAACCCTGGAAGAGTGCAATGCTATTACGGTTGTCCTACTACTGATTCCTAGAGGAGTTTATTCAAAGTTGACATATGCTTTCATTGAGGTCACTGCACTGTGTCATGGAGGTAGAGTTTTGGATAGCATGAATAAGGGCTATGCTTCATCTACAAATTCCTCATGCTCACAGGCCCTGCTTGGTATGGAAAGCAGATTCAGTGAAAAATCAAGACAACTAAGATGAGGTGTCTACTGCTGTACCAGATGTGTAAGTTCCCACTATACTCGAAGGAGCTCTAATCAGTCATCAGAATCTGGATAATTATTTACACAAGTGTAGACATTTATTTTTAGGGGTGCTTAAACTGCTCTTTAGGCTCAATTAATTAGGTGATTCAGTTACCTAAAATTAGTCATGTGGTGCCATATGATCTTCTCTGATATAATCCACCTGCCCTGCAGATGCTGCTTTAGAGTCACATGGGCTTCTTGTAAACCCTTAGTCAAATCTACTGGTCCAGATGGAGGTTTAGACAGCTGAATCATAGAAACATATAATGGTTTGCACTGAAATGGACCTTAAGGATCATCTAGTTCCAGCCCTTCTGGCATGAGTGGTGAAATCTTCCAATACAGACAATTGCTCAAAGCCCCATCCAAAGTGGCCTGTTCACTAACTATAACAGAAACTGAGATTCCTGCCAATCTGTTGGCATCCTCACATAGATACCTACATGCAAGGATCTTAAGGAATAAATTAATCTTTTCCCACTGTATACCAAGCCAAGACACAGATACATCTGTATCCCATGGTTTACTTATGCCTCAGGATTACAGACCAGAAGACCAGCAGCTTTCTGGCCTGTATCAGGAATAGCATGACCAGGAGGACCAAGGAAGTGATTGTTTCCCTGTACTCAGCACTGGGGAGGCCACATCTTGAATACTCTTTTATTTCTGGGACCATCACTGCAAGAAAGACTTTGAGGTCCTGGAGCAGGTCCAGAGAATGACCACAAAGCAGATGAAGGGTCCAGAGAACAGATTTTATAAGGATTAGTTGAGAGAAATGTATTTTAGTCCAGAGAAAAGGTGTCTCAAGGGAGACCTTTTCACTCTCTACAACTCTCCGAAAAGAGATTGAATCCAGGCGGGTTTTAGTCTCTTCTCCTTAGTAATAACTCATAGAATTTGAGGAAATGGACTCAAGTTTTGCATCAGAAGAGGTTTAAGTTGGATACTAGAAGAAACTTCTTTACAGTAAAGGTTCTCAAGCAGTGAAACAAGCTTATTCAGGGAAGTGATTGAATCAGCACCCCGGAGGTGTTTAAGGACACCTTACTGTGGTGCTGAGGATCATTGTTTAGCAGCAGATTTGGTAGAGTTAGATAATCAGTGGACTTAATATTTTCAAAGATCTTTTACAAACAGAATGATTCCATGATTCTAAATTATAAAAAAAAAAAAAAAAGTGAACTATAAACTGATCACAAAACATTCTTTTATGTCTACACTAGTATCTTTGAGTAAATATTTAATGAGTCTGGATGCATACTTTACACACAACAGTGTTGTGTGCTTCACCTAGCTTTGTAACATGTTTTACCCAACACATGTTTATGTTACCTAGCATCTGTTTCAGCGATGTAGATACTATTATTTCCCTGTTGTTGATATATAACTCATTTAGTGAGTTAAATTCAGCAATATATACCTCATATGCCTTTTTTACAGTAGCTGGAAAATATACGGATTAAATACAGATTAAATTTGTTGATTGTAACCATGACTGATTGGAGAAGTAATACTGAATAGTTTGTCTACTTTGGTTTAGTACAGAGGTCATCATCGTAATGTATGTGAGTTGCATAAAACCGACTGAGATAATTTAGACATGTTGTGGCCTACTCTCTTCTCACCAGCTGATTAATGGGGCTGAGTTTCATGTATCACACTGTCTGTGCCAGTTAGGCTGTATTTCTTCTGTATTTCATTGGCTCAGGTGCCAGAGGGTTAACTCTTCCCAGATCTGTCCAAACAATATTGTATGAACAGTGCTTTTTATCCAATAAATCCTGTGCAGTAGGGTAACATCAGACCTACTGCATACATATAAGTAAGTGTAAGTGAAATGTCATGTAGCAGAGGAATTGCCAATGTTACACTTCTCCCTTGCAACTGGAGAAAGGTGCATTACTGTTTGCCCTAAAAAGCTGAAAATATCACTTATGTGATTAGAGCACAGTAGTCACTTCTGTCTATAGATTTCTCAAATAGTAAGTGACTATCACTTGACTTTAATCTCTGTACTCTGATGTTCTCTGAAAATCTAAAATAATAATATCCTACTATCTCTTAGAGCTGTCACCATCATCTTGTAGTCCAATTTAGAAGGAAAATGCTCCAAACCTTGCCTGTCTCCTCCTGAGTATTTCTCTACTTTACCCATTCTATTTTTTTGCTTAAAATCAGCTGTTTACTTGCCCTCATTTCTCTTTCTAGGTGGGCAATGACAGGAAATGACTGTTTAAATTCTGTCTTCATTGCAGAGAATATTTTTCTCCTTTACAATACCAGCTGCCCTATGAAATAGCAATATATTTGAAATGGCCCTTTTAATATGACTAAATCCTGCTATTGACTTCACTACATTTTGAGGGAAGAGAGCAACATGTCTAGAGTATTACCTTCCTGTTGTAACTGTTGAAGCAACTTATATCTCCAGTCGACTTTCCTATTCATTCTTCTTTCTGGTATTCAAAAGGCTTCTACAAAAATAGTTTAGTGGACTCTTAACTGAGTCAGTTTTGATTTCTTCAAGTAAATTGAAGTGGAAGGACAATATCAGGGAGTATCTGCTGGCAGCTCACAAATCAGATTACATTTTAAACCTGCTTCCATCTACTGTTTGCCTTCTTGTAAGTATAAGGAGGATGAATCTATTCCACCATGTCAAAGCAAGGCTTTAGTGATATCAGCAGCTAAAAAAAGCGATCAGGGAAAGAATATGAGAAAATAAGATGTCACTGATTAGAGAATAAAGGAGTAGAGGGCTTAGGTGTGCTTGAATAGTTTCCACTAATAAAGTTCCTAACTACTTCTCCCTAATACAGGTGATTCAGTACCACTCGATTTTTCAGCACCATTAATGCCCAGTTTAAAACATCCATGAGATGGATTACTGTACTAAATACTTTACAGTACTGAGTTTACAGTCAAGATTTAGTGAAAAGCTTCTTTATTCTATAAATCATGTTACGAATATTGATTGTGGTAACTTCTACTTATGTAAAAGTTTATAAGGCTTTTTTTTTTTTTTTTTTAAATAAAAAAAGAGGTACTGACTGTTTTGGTGGGAAAGATCCTTTCACAGAAACTAATCTGAGGAACATCTCTAATATATGCCGATTCAGTGTTTAGGTAGTTAAGAATGACTTTATAACAAAGTAGTGCCAGTCGAGACCAATTTATTACATGCTATACAAATGTTAAACTGCCTTAAATCAATAGTTAAGAAGACAGGAGAGTGCTTGGGTATAATAAGTCATCATTTTAATGAAATATAGATTATTCCAAGACTATTAAACAAGTGCTTGGTGTCAGGAAAATTGTTCACTTTTTCAATGCTAAACAAAACCATCTATTTTAATGGAATAAAATCAATAAATAGCTAAGACATGCCATGTAGCTTGAATGCCTAAGTAAATGTATAGTTAGAACTGTCCATTGATAAGTAATAGAGTTACTGCTTCCATGTCCTAGTTACCAAGCCTGTAAGGAAAATTGCTTAGGGGGAGCTGGAAAAGAGGAGGAAGCAGAAAAAAAAAATCAAGTTAACCATTTTTTTTGCTTGACAGACTTTTTAATTTTAATTACTGTTTTCCCCAGAAAGTATTTTACAAAGTGCATAGATATTGGGGGCTGAGTGTAACTCAGGAATTGGGGAACAACTGTCATTGGGTTAAAGAAATTTAGGGAGCCCCAAGAAAAAAAAAAAGTAATTTAAAAAGTTTCCTTGGATTACAAATAATTAGTTTCCAATAATGAGCAGAGTTTTACTTGGACAGCCAGGGTTCTAGAGCAGGGTGGAGAAACCAGGATGAAATCTATGTTGATTTAGGGATGTTTGTGGTAGTGACTTCAAGAACTTCAGTATTTTACATTTCCAGTTGAATTTCTCTCATTTTCTGTCTTCATAGAATAATTTAAAAATCACACTGGTACAGAGAGAATTATTTTATAATAAGGAATTTAGGGCATTCAACTAGAATGCAAAATACTTTGATCTCAATTATACTATGCAGTAACATGAAATGAGGTCTCTCATGTCTATATACATTGGCACTTGGGCAGTTAGCTGATCATAGGACTTCTTTGCTTTGATCATTTCTATCATGGGACTGGGAGAATTCCCAGCACTTTCTGATACAGGTGGTTCTTCAAACATTTTCCACCTGGAAAAATCTGAACTTTTCAGTGAAAGTCCAGCTCCAGATTCTTCATCTTAGAATAGGTATGGTTCACTAAATTACATCCCATACTGCTTCTTCTACTGCCAGTTTCTGTTGGCATAGCCTTCTGTCATGGTGGACCTGATGGGTCAAAAATAGGCCTATACATGTACTGGCTTGCCCAGACATGTTTTTCTGATCTCCTTCCTTCTGTATTGGGGAGAAACAATTGCAGGAAAAGGATAAAAGATCTGGAGCCATGGAGTCTGAGGACTCTGGCTTACTTGTTTTGCTCCTTCTTGCATCCTGTAGTAAACAAGGTACCTGCATTTGGCTTGTGGCAACCTTGTCCTAAGCCTATGCTCTTCCCAAACACAGGTATAGCAGGCCTGTGGCTTCACCCAAACATGGTAAAATTTGGCTTACTGCCATGCTGATTGGATAATCTATGTCCAAAGGCCCATTAGTTTCAGGCATTGATATAAAACAGATGACCAGGTAACACAATGTGCCTTTGCTGTTGTAGTTGCTCTATTGCAGTATCTGTGCCCGTGCTGCTACCGTTACTGGCACTACCACTGGCAGTCATAATGCCTTGTTGCATTATAACATACTTTCCTGCTAAACTGTAATTCAGCATGGAAACTTCCTGCTTCGAGTTTACTAGGAAGCAGCTTTAATCACCTTCATGTGATAGGCCTGCATAGCCAGTAGCCAGCGTGACACATCATACTGAGAACACACATTGCAAAACATCATGCATGCGCCTGCCAAGATGAGCAACTCTGGAGGTACACAGATCATCTACTGAAATCAAGACCAGGTCAGAGACCTCCCCTCCCTTTTCCCTGGCATCCTGTGAAGCTTAGGATGAAACAGAAGTCTCAGCAACCAACAAGGCAATCAACAGAATTCCCTGCAAGTGTTTGGGTGATGTCTCATTCTGTTCCTAGCCTCATAAGTCGAGAAATAATATTTGAATAAATACCTTAAGCTTTTGTCAATCTGCCTAATCTTCTGCCATAAGAAGAAAGGAGCCCTGAATCCACTTAGTGGGCATGTAGGATAATGTGGAGAATTTTGTGGATGAATGGTTAAAACAGAAAGGACATGATTGTCTTGGGCTGGTTGAGAAATAGCATAAGCACTAAACAAGGACACAGTAGCTTTGAAGAAGAAATCATACAATAACAGCATGCGGGTGTAGAAACCAACTCGTGCAAAACAGATTTTAGCTAGCTACAGGAATGAGAAACATTACTGTATTAAAACTGATAGAATAAAGCCTTTCTGATCATCCTGACCTTGCTCAACAGCTGCACAACAACAGAATGCTGATACAGGGAAGAACTTATCTGGATAGAACTAGGATTTTGCTAACTGCAAGGACACTCAGCCATGCCAGCTGCCTGATAACCGCTAACCAATGATGACCTTCGCTTTTGCAATATGTATGAGCCTCATTAGTGTGACTATATAATTGTGAGCTTCTGATTAATAAAGTTGAGACTTGTTGATCATCATAGGGTGAGCTTGTCTCCCGTCGTTTTTCCCACAGGATAACTAACCACAAGCAGTACACTGACAGTGAGAATCATAGAATCAGTCAAGGTTGGAAGGGATCACAAGGATCACACAGTTCCAACCCCCCTGCCATGGGCAGGGACACCCTACCCTAGATTAGGCTGGACAGAGCCTCATCCAGCCTGGCCTTAAACTCCTCCAGGGATGGGGCCCCAACCACCTTCCCAGGCAACCCATTCCAGAGTCTCACCACTCTCATAGTGAAGAACTTCCTCCTCACATCCAGTCTGAATCTCCCCACCTCCAGCTTTACTCCATTCCCCCTAGTCGTGTCACTCCCTGATAGCCTCAAAAGTCCCTCCCCAGCTTTTTTGTAGGCCACCTTCAGATCCTGGAAGGCCACAACAAGGTCACCTGGGAGCCTCCTCTTCTCCAGACTGAACAGCCCCAACTCTTTCAGTCTGTCCTCATAGGAGAGGTGCTCCAGCCCTCTGATCATTCTCTGGTGTGTCAGTTTGAATTAATTGGAAGATTTGAATGAGAAATTAGCCTATAGGCTGAGAAATGAAAACAAATTTTATTCTACTTCACTCATTTGCTTACTGAAACAGTATAAATGTTATAACCAAAACAAAGATAACTCGAACCGCTTTGCGCTGTGTCTGCTGCTGCATCTCTCTCCCTGACTTCTTAGCTGGATCTGAATAACTTCACTACTTTCCTGCTGCTAATCCCCCTGTCCGATATACCTTCCCTTCTTTGGCACATAAGACATATAGTGAGATAAGATCGGGAAGTGGGGGGGAAGGTGGTAGAGTGGTTGAAAACTCCTCTTAGGGACTCTGATCTCTGAGAGGGATGTGGTGTTTCTGTATTACCTTTTCACTGTATATATCTCTAGATATCTATTAAATACTGTAAATAATCTGCTTGTATATTGTGCAAAGATTAAATATGTGGCTTCATTTCCTTACTTTCCAGACAAGATGTAGCCTGGGTTATTTCAAAGTGTGTATGGGGGGGAGGGGAGGAACAACTCCCAGACCTCCACATCTAGACATGCTCCAGGGTGTCCACATCCCTTTTGTAAGAGAGGCTCCAAAACTGGATGCAGTACTCCAGGTGGGGTCGTACCAGAGCAGAGTAGTGGGGGAGAACCACCTCCCTTGACCTGCTGGCCACACTTCTCCTGATGCCCAGGATCTCATTGGTTTTCCTCTTCCAGTTCAATTAAGTTCAGTTAATATTTATAAATTATTTCTAGATCTAGATATTCTTTATGTAATGTGTTCCATGACTGTTGCAATTGAACCTGATTATTATTAAAATTAGTGGTCAGGAGTTGGTAAGAGTTTGAATATAAAAATTAATAAACAATATTAATTTTGAAAAATCATCTCTTGTTAATTAATTATACACTCCACTACACATTCTAGTAAATATATTTCATTAATAAGTCTCTGACTTGCTATCACTTGGAAAACTACAACTCCTGAAAGTATACAGGAAGCTCCTGAAGAGAAGACACTAGGCAAACAACTCTATCTTGGCCCATTGATTTATAGTCATAACACAACAGAGAATTAATTTCTGAATTATGTTGCATTCTTTTTCTTTATGTTGCCTCTGAATGTAGTTCAAAAGCAGTCTGTAACTTGCAGGAAAAGAGATTTTTTCAAACTGTTCTTGAAGGAGAATATCCTGAGTTTTGAGATAATTGTTAATGTTGATAGATTAAGATGTCAATCTTGGAAATTGTTTTCTTAGATATACACTTCTAGTGCCAGTTGATGTGTCTTGTAATATTCTACCACTCCTCTCAGTGACTGGTCATGGATGTAAGAAGAAAAATTCTCAGCAGGAGGAGTATTACTTAATCTAATAGAAGCAGACAATGGACATTGTGACATTGCTCTTGTAAGCAAACCTGGAAAAGTCTCTACATGCAGTGCAATTAGCATGTTTAAGAGATTACTTTAAAAGAGTAGTTCCAAGAAATCCAAGAAGACATGAACTTACATAACTTTTTGCGCTACTTTTTCAGTTATTGATGAAATGATTGTAAGACAGTATATAAACACATAGTCAAACATCTCTTGTCTTTCCTCTGTTTTTCCCCTTCAATAATGTATTGTTATAATTTTAAATTAAGCCCAGCAGGTAGGAAGATCCTATACAATTTTTAAATATTATTATTTGTCTTGGCATTACAGTATGTCTTTTTATAAGATTTCTTTTTGAGCTTAGCCCTGCTACTTTCTGAAAGATGACTTAAAGATCCTTCAAAATAAATGCCTGCCTCAGTAAAGGCTTTTTGCAGAGATGTATGCAGAAATTCTTATCCTGCAACATTATTTTTTTTTCCTTTTTCTTCTGATATTATCCTTTCTCACACTAAAAGCATTTTACCTAAAGATGATTGTCTTCAGCAATAAAGTTGCCTTGAATAAATAAATGTGACCAAAATATATTGATTTAATTCTGTATGCCAGTAGGTACAGACTGACTACAGGAGACAAAGTTGTACTATGTATTTTTGTAAAGAATAAACACAACATTTCTTGGTCTTCCATAATTTGCCATTCTGTAGGATTGGACAAAAAAAAAAAAAATTCTTAGTGAATAAACCTGATAATAGGGGAACAAGCTCCAGCGCTGGAAAAGGTAAATGAAGAATCTTAGGAAAAGAGAGAAGAAAGAGAGATTTCAAACTTCAAAAGGTCTTTTCTTAGGGATCCAAAATACCAGAGTATTTAAACTTACCCATATACAGACAGTGAATCGACTTTTCTTATCTATCTTGGTAGCATATGAATGTAAATCTGTATTACTATCATCATTTCCCAAAGTTACCTTCATGTTGTAAAAAACAACTGGTTCTACATGTATTTTCTTTCCTGATATGGATGTCAGTACATTAACCTATCAATTCTGAATAAAATTCACAAGCTTTACCAAGGCTTCAGAACTTGGTTCCACTTTACTCTCTTTATCTTTGGCCTTGAGCAGATAAAAATTCCTCTAGATTCAGACAGAATCAAATGAAGTAATTACATTTATCTTGTAAGTCACATTCAATAGTTTTAAAATCTGTATTTTGAGTATTTTCTCTTTGGCAGAATGTAATTTTTCACAGGGAAGAAGTAACTATTGACATTAAACTATTTTGTTTAATTGAAACTCTAGAGCATTTTTTTGTTCTTTGTTTAAGAGTGCTGATGACTGCAGTAAGAAAGGAGGTGATAATAACATCTGAAAGCACATCAGTAGAAAAACAGCATGAAAATAGGTATTATTGTAGAACTTGTCTCTAGTTTGCATATGGTGCACAATAAAGATGGTTTTGCACAGAGCCGTGCACACAAAGATTTTTGTCTTGTTCACATTTACTCTTTAATCAATAATGGATGGATAGAAAAGTGTTTCTCAGCTCAGTTTAACCTTTTGCAGTCTCCATTTGTTAAGTACTTGGAAGAACTAAAATTAATTTAACTACTCTATATTAATGTTATCTATAATTTAATTCTTTGTCTCTTCAGCAAATTGTAAGTGAACCTGTCTTATTTTCTTTCAGTAAATGATTAGAACACAAGAATGATTTAGCTAGATCATTTTCATCCTAATTTCCACATCAAAGTATTTACTGTTTGTGTTGTGCTTTCAGTTGTCAGTTACATGAAATTTTCTCTGCTCTTTGAATACATAAATGAAATTTATGAAACAGAATAATAACAAATAAGTGCAGAATGTCTATCAGTTGCATATTTGGGCACAGTGTAATAATGTGAGCTAAAACACATTAAGCTTTTGGAATCTCTGGACTTGTTCATAATAAATCACTTGCTTTGATAATTCAGAAAGAACTAATCGCCAACAAGAGAGAGATACAATACAATACCAAGACTAAGAAGTGCTTTAATTTCTTAAAATATATGCTAGTTTTCATTTTTATGTTTTGAAATGTTTTCACATTCTTGTAGATTCAGAGAAATAGAGTTTATAAGTAAAATTTGCTACTGCTTGACTTCTACGTTTGCAAGGTCTGTACAATCAACTGCATCCCCTTTCAGCGATGCATATTGGCATTGGTACATTAAATGTGGTACAACAAAGCTTGTCTTCTCAAGGACCACAGAACGTAGCTCTATCATTAAGTGTGTCACAGCCAGTTTTCTTGCTAAGACTCACCTTATCTGACTCTGGACTGTCTGTATGACCTCTCTGTCAAAACTTCGGTTTTATGTTTTTTAACAGTTAATGGAGAGAAATAGGCATTTCCAGATAGCTATTCATGCAACCTGTTTCAGAACCAATTGCCTTAGCAGATGGGAATCTTACCCTGCAAATGCATGTTTTTCTACTGACTATAAAAAAAAAAAGAATCCAGCTAACTACCTCAGATACAGATGTCTACCATCAGGTAGATGTCTAAATGTAGGAAATATGAACCTTACACCATTTCTTCTGGAAAATAATTTCATATGATTTCACTGGCTGACACTTGTTCTATTATGAGTCAAGTAATTCAGCTGCAGGATTTGACAACTCTAAAGGATCATAATCACAATGAGGTAGGCCTCCACCATTCTTAGAAATTGAAGGAATGGCAAGTCTGTGAATTTGCTGACAATCTGCAGACTTAACTCCAAGTGTTAAGAGCATCTTCAAGGTGATTTTCCATGTGTGAATGGGATAAGCAATGAGGATTTGCAAGCAGTATTGAATGCAAGAGAATAATATAGTAAGAAAGGGGGTGGGGGGTGCACAGGGAAAGGCATAAGAAAGGTTTTCTGAATAACTGAATTGCTTTAAGTGCCCTATTTCACCTACAGTAGGAATATGGGTTTGGTAGAGAGCCAGCCATGTGTATATGAGGCAAGTTATTCCATTTTTCTGCTCCTGACGACCTTCCTTCTGACTCATAGGTAGCTTGCAGGAATCTATCTTCTATGCCATTGCTGGAGAGCTAGGAAATTATACCTGCAAAAGGAGAGGCAGAGTGAATGTTTTCAGAAAGAGCATGAATGTTCCTTAATTCTCACAGAGAAATTTTCTAAGGCAACCTTTGCAACATAGGCTTTGATAAAAATCAATTATGAGATTTATCTCCAATGTTTGTCTGCTTGTGAGATATGATTTTTCACTTACTGAAGTTATTCTGTATCCTTTCAAGGATAGCAAGCCTGTATGTAAAGCAAAAGGCTTTGCCTTTAAGATTTGCTGACTCAGCACAAGAGTAAATCACAAACTCTTTTCTAGAATTCCAGTGTGCCATCCATTCTCTCCTTGCAAGTCATTCTGGAGAAATGAAGCACCTTTTAACTCCTAGAATCCTCCTCGTTTTCCCTCTACTGTTCAATGGCAACCCAGTTCTCATGAAACAGCAACAAAAAGCATCTCAGCAACTATGTTTCATAATACTGGTTAAGTTAAAGAAATAAACATCTCAATAATTGCTTTCTGTGTTAGGAACATCATTAAAAATAGCTAAAATAAATGAGAATTTAAAATCATTTTCCCAGAGTGTAAGCTCTTCTTTGATTACCAGATAAAACTTCTACTGCTTGAAATTGCCACAACCTTTCAACATTCCAGTGCAATCACTGCAGGAAAAAGTTAACAAAATCCCTTGTCAGAGTTCTACAACTAAATACAAACAACATATATTGAATTTGTCATGATGTTTCTATCTGTACTGGGATGCTGCTCCTTCTTGAACTGTCTTCTCTAGAAAATCACTTTAAGAAATTACAGAATACTGAGGAAGAAGACAGAGAGTAAGATCCTTCCTCAGTTTTGTAATCCCTTCATTGTCAACCTTTGATGAGTTCAAAACTGACACAGGCTGCCTTCTTAATACTCTGAGTTCCTAGGTAGTGATCTGCACTGGCAAATGCTATAACACTGCAATTCTCCTTAGCTTAGTACTTACACTCTCTTTGTCTTTGTCATGAAATGTTCTCAGTGAAGCCTTAAAATGTGGATTTTCTGTTACTCTTTTATTCACTCAATTCTTAAGGTATGTCTTTGGCTTCATTGAATTTAATGGGAGTGAAATTCTATTTTGAGTAAGTTCGGACACCCTTTATCATTCATATAAAAGTTTTTCTGTACTCAGTATAAGCTTTTCAGACTTAAATGATCCTTAAAGTACAGGTTTGCATTTCTATAGCAGAAGACATTTTTCTTTAGCAATACATGTCTGATTTTTCAGATGATGAGGAAGACCCAAAAAAATAAAAAATTCCAGCACTTAGATCATTCAGGTGAGAATGAATTGTTAAATAAAATAAAAAAAGAAAGCCATGGACTATCAACTTAGACTTCCTACGAAACTTTAGCTTTCCTGTCTTGTCATTGTTGATTAAGAGTGACAAAAATAATTCAGAAGTTTTAAAAGAAATTATTACTAATTATTATCTACTGCATTCGTATTATTTAAAGCTGGTACCTCCTTATCTCAAAAATAATAATGTCAAAAGTAAAGTTACAAGGAGGGAAAAAATGTTAAAAAGTACCCTCAGTTATAAAGAATAGAAACATTCAAGGAGTTTTATGAGCTCATTTTGGAAGAGGCAAATGAAAACCATGGATGTCATGAAGAAAGTGAATACAATACATCGTGACTTTGAAAGTACCATGTTGAACTTTGAACATGACAGGAAATCTTTTACAAAATGGAAATAATTAAACTGAAAAATTCTTTGTAACACTGCAAAGGCCAAAAATATAATTATATTCAAGGTGTTACGTCACGGGATAGCACTAATTAAATGCAGTGTCCCGTGGGACGAGGGGGTCCTAGTGCCCTCTCGCCGGTTCTTTTAGGTTTCGGTCGGCAGAAATAGACGAACGCGTTGCTCAAACGTCAGGTGCAACAATTTAACAGTTAGAACTTGGAAAAACAGAGAGGTTACATGCAAAATAGCTCCCGACGCGCCTACGAAATGCCCGCGAGGCACGAGGGGGGGGGTGAAACACGCTCCTTCCCGAACCCGGAGGGGAGGGGGAAGAAGGGAAACCGACTTAGCCAAAATTAGAGAAAGGGAAAAGAATAATAGAGGGATACAGAGAGAGAGAGATTAGCTCTGCTACTTCTCTGGAGGGTTGCTATGCTTCGCTGCCCGCTGCCTGCTGCTGTGCACGTGGCTGGGCTCCTCAACAGCCAAGGCGGGGGACGACGGTGAGCGAGGAGAGTGAGGAAGAGCCACTAACAGTCGCTGTGCCCCCCCTTAAATACCCTCGGGAGCGTGTGAGACTGACTGACAGGCACAGCTGGCCAATTGGTTTAAAAGCTCCACGCCTGTGTGCTGCCCAGGGCATCCCTGGCTCCGGGGGGGATCCATGTGGGATGCCCCTGCCCCTTCAACTCCTACCGGACCTTGGACGGTAGGGGGATGAGAGAGCCCAGAGGTTGGACCAATTCTAGGGTATGTGTCACCCCATACCGGGACATGTGATTAAGTACTTTCATGAAGGACAAGTGCATGAAGCACAAAACAAATTAATATGAGCTCTGGGTCAAGAGCACTGTGTTTTAAAAGGTCAGACATCTGGAGATAAACATTCTCTTTTTTCCCCCCACATCGTTCATTTCTTGAAAGGAAGTTCCTTTCACTGACTCTCTAGGTAATGCGCAAAACTCAGATCTGCAACTATCATCTACAAGAGGATATGCCCTCACCAAGCTATAGTATTCTGTTGAGGATGAGATGAAATGAGTTGCTTTTCCTACAAGTATCTCTTCTTTGTCTGACATTCTCCCATATCTTCTGCAGTCAGAGAGGTCTTACCCACAGACATAATCACCCAGTGGTCAAGCTGCTGATCATATAAAGCCTTCTGGGCCTATTTTCAAACATTGTTAATATATTTTAGTCAACAGCTGATTAATGAAGCAATCATTATTTTGAACAAGGGGTAGAATCCCTTAGGATAGCTTGAATGTGTTGATTAAGATACTCTTTGTGAAAAGTTTGATTTGAATACTGTCACAAGAAGGATGCTCTGAATACTTAAAAACTCATCTGTTTACTATCAGAAAAGCTAAGAGGATGCTTTCTGTTCCGATAAATGAATACTAGAAACAAGGAACTTCTCGGAACGTATTTTATTATCCTGAACATCACCTTTCATGTTGTAAGAAACTCAAATAATAAATTCACATTATAATACTCTGCTATCATCATTGGAGAGGAAATTACACACATATCTTAACTTCAGTTAAGATATGAGCTGGTTCATAATTAATATTAGAAGATAGAAAAATAATAATCTTACTGATTCTTCTTTCTGTCAGTACTTAAGATCCTTCCCTACAGCTTTTAGGAATTCAGTGAAGCTTTTTTGTCTCCAACTTCCAGTGCATTCATACCAGTACAATCACCATGCTTTTATTAGAGCTATTATTTATATACTCACCCAGAATGAAAGTGAGAAATACACCATATTTCCTGAAATTCACAATAATGTATGGTAACTTTTCATTTAATTTTAATTCTCTTTTATTTTATTATAGCATATATTTAAAGCAGAATATAGTTACCTTTCCTTGTTTCTTAACTTTAATTCAGAGCATGTGGGAGGAAGAAAAATCTATAAAAAGACAACATGATTTAATTGTTTCTGTGCAACTCTACTGTTGGTATTGACTATTGTGAATACTAGACATAATTATGACTTTAATTAAAATTTTAAGTAAATAAGCACTCTATTATCAAAAGCAAAATTATAATAATTTGATTTTACTGAAGCAGGACAAATGCACAGTGCACTAAGTCTTTGCATGAATTATACATGAGACTTTATGGATGATATATCCTAATTGCAGCAACCCAAGAGAATAAAGAAAAATATTTTAACTAGATTTCTGTAGGGGAAAAACAACAGGATTCAGATTACTGATCACTCTTTTTAATACTGACATTCCTACTTTTTAACTATATGCTGAAAAAATAGCTCATAACAAAAGCTGTTTTTCCTCCTAGCATGTTAAATAAACATTGATTTCCTCTCTCACTTAATGCCCTTATTTTAATTTCTGTGTATTTATTCTCAACTCTTTGTAATTTGCTTTGAGGAAAAGCCTTTCTCTTTAATGAGATTCTGAAAAGCCATTGTGGAAATAGGAAATAAAATGTTTAAAAACAGGAATCCTGTAGATAAACACAAGAGACATGTATAGGTCTGAAAACTGTAGATCAAGCAAAATAAATTGTGCTGACAATTACTTCACTGATAGATGTTTTGGATTCAGAATACAAATTATTAAGGACCATATACCCCAGGTAAAGTTTGTACTTACACTTACTTAACTCAGTCTTCACATATGTTAGATGCAATGTCAAAACCTTCCAATTTCTCAGAGTCTTTTTTTTGCCTTATTTGACCCTATGAGAACTGTCCCTTTTTTCCTGTAATTAGTGATCCTGGGTGCAGCCTTCCCAAACCCATATTTTCCAACATTTAGCTTTTAACATTCTCTTGTCTCCATACTGTCCAGGCCGGGTAGCCCTCTACTGCCCCAGCAGGAAGGTGAATCCAGACCTTGCACTGCAGATAACTGCAGTTGAATCCGTAACTTGATTATTTACACTCATGAAAGAAAATTAAGCTCAAGATATACATTCAAATACATAGAAATTAACACCACAGGAAGCAAGTCTAAGTATTCAAAGCAAGGCAGATACAGTGCAGAGATGGTAAATCTAGCAAAATACTGGGTATTGAAGCGAACAGGAGTAACTGATATAGCAAGGGAGAGTATAAGAATGCAAAATGGATCTCTCTTTTTTGTTTTTCTTTCTGCTGTGAACTTCACTTTTCTGCAGCTCCTGGAAAGTAGGTAAAGCATCAGATGAATGGAATCTCCAGAAGTCATCTTACATATCTTGTAGGCAGATTATGCTTAGACTTTGACGTCTGAACAAGTTGTCAGGATGCCCTACTTTTCCTGCTCAGTGAAGAAAAATAGGAAAATATAGTGGATGTTTTAGTCAATTTGTTGAAGACGCCTGCATTTGAACAAGATGGCTGGGCCTGCATAAGTGCTAAGTCTTCCCTGTTAGTGAGGGAATCTACATAGATAGTTCAGATGCAGACATCTACATTATCAACAACTACAGTTATTAGACCTTTGTTCCATCACTGATGCCTATAGCAGATTGAGGAGTGAACCATGACACAGTTCTCCAATAACAGTGTGATGAAGGTCGTGTCTGATTTTATGAACATGCAACATTTTTTAGTGGAAGACCTGTTTTGTGCAGTATGAGTAGTGTTGGTTGTTTTGCTTAAGTCATCATCCACAGCACAGACTTCCTGTTTCTGCTCCAGAGGATCCTAAGTGGCAGCTGCTATATCATACAATTTATAAAATGTTTTAATTAACATCAGAGCTCTAAAAAATTTCACTGAGGAATGAAAAACTTACTGCCTTTCAAAATGTTTACAGGAGCTAAAACTGCATACCTCTGATAAAGAAAAATCACATATTTCCCTGTTATTTTTCTTGCTGAGATAAAGAGATTTTTTACTAAATTGTCACATTACTTTAGATATATTCCATACATTTTGAATGTCTGAGGAAATATGTCTTGATCTCTATTTGGTTTTGCAGCCCATAATCTTTCTACCCCATATTGCGGAAAATTACTTTTTATCTCTGCAGTTTAAATATGTCTGTGATAACAATAACAAATGCTTAGAATATTTCCTAGTGTACATTTCATCATTATGGAAAAAATATTTACTGTACTTTGACTAATTATTAGATTTTCATGTTAGTATTGAAAAGCCTACACGAGAAAGAAATTTGCTGTCACATCGATGACTGACATTCTTTATAATTAGAATATATTACAAGTTGAAAATAAAGATAATAGCAGAAAAAAAATCATCGCCGTATTTCCATAGGGCATCAGCCTTTGAAGCAAGTCTTTTCTGAGTCTCTGGACTCAGAAAAAGAGTATGGAACATTCTTTCATTTTTTCATAGACAATTTAATTTATAATGAGGACTCAGTAAGCTTCTCTTCCTCTGTGCTAGATAATCTTTCCTCTTTGGTTCTTGTATAATTTCTGCTTTGCCTGATTTGCATTTTTTATATAGGGAAATCAAAACTAAATAAGGTCACTTTCTGCAGGTGTTGTAGGTGACATGTAAGAGAACATTGGCGTCTGCTTTGTATGCCTTTCCTGCATCCCCGTGTATCCTTTTTGCAAGTCAAATTCTCAACCTTCGAGGCAAGTATCCTTAAGTTCTTACAGCAAATATATGATATAAAACTTTCTTAACTCAGGCAACCTAAAATTTCATTCAAATGTTGCAAACATACCTAACTTTTTAAAACGTATTTTTTACTATAGGCTTATTTTACAGTCAAGACTGTATTTATTCCATCATTCATTAAAGATGAGCAGACTGAATGTCTGGAAAGGAGATCTGTTTTGAGATTATTAAAAGCAACTCTGAAGTGAAGTCAAATATTGACTCAAAAAATTTTGAACTAACTTATATTTTACTCTTTTTCTGTCACTAAACTAACTCTTCTGTTTCTCCACCCCACTTCTGTCCTTCTCAAAGCCTAGAGATTGGAGATCCAATGGAGAAATTAAATGATAAATAAAAGTATTGGTAAGACAAGTCAAATGTTTATGAGAGCTATTAATTGAAATGGAAACAAAAAAAGTTTTAAACATTTCATCATTCCTTGGGTCTCCATGTATAACAGCAAGAACTATCTGCTGTTATTTCACTGTAAGCTGAACAGTAAAATCAACTGTATTGAAATGCTTCAGGACTGTCATATTACAATGCAGACTTTACCAGCAGCATATTCTCCCAAGAATGAAGAGAGCTCTTTTTTGGGGTTCTAATTTTGACCACTCCAATGAAAGAAAATTTATTTATTACTGTGCTTATACCAAGGATTTTGTTAAGTTTAATTTTAATAGTCAACAACTTTGCATGGCTACATGCTACCTTATCGTTACCCAACATTATTGTCCTGCAGCAAATTAATATGCTGAATTTAGGAAAAGTAGGTGAAGAAACTGCTTCTCTCAAGCTGCTAATTCTCATTCCCCGAGGTTGACAAGTAATAGAAGGACATTAGACATTGTGATGCACCACCATGAAATCTTGTTTGCTTTGATGTAGTGATGCAGTGGAGGATGCTTGCTATCCTTGCTATAAATATGACAGAGGGATATCTCCTTTCACATCAATTTAACCTCAAGCAAAGAACAGTAATTTTAGGATAATTTTAACAGTGGAAGTGCTGAAAGATTAAAAACAATGAGTCAAAGTGAGCCTAGAGAAGGTGCTGTATTAATTCAAACATAGTTCATTTCACTGGCTTGACTTTATTTATTCTTTTCCCTTTTTATTTAATCAAAAGAAAAAGTAAACTCTCTGGTGGTTGTTTTTCATGTCATGAATAAATATTTTTATTGCTTCTAGTTAACTATTAATGTTCAAAGCACATCAGATGATATAAAAATGTTCAGGAATAATCCTGCTTAAAAGAGCATATAAAATTATTTGGACATATAGGAATCCAGCAGATGCCTCAGCCTAAATAAGGATCTCCTACTGTCAGAAATATGGAACGCTTAAAATAATTTAAAGCACTACTGTGTTCACTTCACTGGCATTTGTGGAAAGTTTGTGTCAAGCACTTAACAATCTACTAGGTCAAACTGTCCCTTACAAACCACTTGCTCTGGGAAGGAGAATCTGATGGAATCAGATTCAATGTGATGGGATATTTTACCAGCTCTTCATAAAACAAAACAAAAATCATCAAAATAAGGAAGCAACACAGCAGTTTAACCTTGGGTGGGTGAATGATAAACACAAATGGAGAGGGACTGGATTTTTTAAATTCAATTTATCCCTTAAATGCATTAACAAAAAAATATCGATTTTGAAATATCTTTGCTTTTCTTACTTTCTTTTTTTTCCCTCTTCTCTATTTCATTTTCATCATACACAATTATCTAACTTTATGTGTCTCAACTTCATTAAGCTTAGATTTGAGCTGAATGTCTTGAGAAACACAGCGGCTCAGAATTAATGATAACATATTGCTTAAAAAAGAAAGCAGACATATTGTTAGTGATGACATATTGTTAGTGATGACATATTGTTTTAAATGAATAGCAGTTCAAAAGGCATCTAAAAGCTTGAAATCAGTGGCAAAGCTTCTATGATTTGAAAGGGAGAAGTACAATCCTGTATCAGCCCAGATTCTCTTCTGTTATGATATCTAATATGCATCATTACTTTCCTGATGCTGCAGTTCAGCATCTAACTAGGGCATTGCGATGACTAGTAAGAATTACCAAGAAATATATCATTCTCCATTTCCTGCCAACTGATGTATAGAAGTTTTAAGGATGTGAAATAAGGGGGAGGAACCAGCAATCAGTATTTAAATATTTTTGTACTATCCATGGTACTAAAACACTACTAGATACTATGTTAATAGTAAGGAATGGGAAAGTTAGTGTTAAATAGGGAGAAATAAAAATAAATAGAAGGTTTAATAGCACCCTCTTTAGAGACATATTTAGTTGTTTAAAAAAAAAATAAATGTTTCAGTATGTGCTTTCTCAGTAGAGAAAACAGCTTGACGTAGAAACCGGTTATTTTCTATCCTGGTAAGTGCTAAAGTGAGGTAGGCAGTAAAATTCCATGTATATGTGCAGGACAAATATGCTCAGCCCTTAAAAATCCATTCTTTCAATAACAATCTCTATTATTTGCTGATTTTCTAAGGTAAATAAATTGTTTTACTGGCTGAATGGTCATTGGACTCTCTTCTTTGATTTTGCTTCATTCCATACCAGATAAAAATTTTAAAAGTCATATAAGGATTTGCTTTCATGTGGGAATAGCTGTTCATATTATTTAATGGAAGCTGCTGAGTTTGCACCACTTTTCTGTCTATTTTCATCCCGAAAGACATCATCAGGACATTATATTTCATCCTGTGGCTTATAAAGTGGGATCTTGGTTATGTCAAGGAACTCTGCACTGCCTTCCATTAAGTAATATAGCCATGCTCAAATAAATCTTTTAAAAATGTTTCAACACTGACATCTACAAAAAAACTTCAGTTTTATTTTTGATGTAAAGTTGTGTGTGTCTTTAAATTTTCTCCTTTGGGCATATGCAAATCTGTCTGGACCTGAAAGAACAAGGGAGCTTAGAATTTGTCTCATTTCCAATGTCCAAAAAATATAAATAAGTCATAAAATTTGCATTTCTTCCTATGTCCTTCAATGGCCCTAACCTATGAGGATCTTTGATTTAACAACACAGACTGTCAAAGTTCAGGTTTCACACGTTACAGAGCAGCAGATGTATTTTCATTGTATTCTTTTCAAGAAAATCCCTAGAGGAAGATGATAATAAAACAATGGAGATGGCTTCTTTGGAGATGTAATCCGTTGATGGCTTTAGCTAAAAATATAATAAAGTGTCTTCAAAGGAGCAAAGACACAACTCATTTCCTATGAGGACTCCCCTGTCACGGAAGGCCAAAATAGGCCAGGTTGGGCCTGAATATGTCCTGGCTTGTCCAGACATGTTTTCTGCTCTCCATCCTTCTGCTGATGGGAGAAGAAATCACGTGCTTGTCTATCTGGAAGCTTCTTCAAGTTTACCAGGAATAGGTCTTAACTGCCTTCACACAATAGGCTCACTTAGCTGGCATGACATAGTGTCAAGTCTGCACATCAGCAAGACATCATGCCTACACATGAAAGTCTTCTGCCAAGATGAGGAGCCCTGGAAGGAACACAGATCATCCAAGAAGGATCAAGATCAGGTCAGAGATCATCTGCCTTTCTCCCAGCACCCTTGTCATGGGCCTGGGAAGATCAGAAGCTTCAGCAGCTAACAAGGCATCAATAGAACTCCCTGCAAGTGTTTGAGTACTGTCTGGGAACTGTAGTTAGTCCCAGGCGTCCGGGGAGTTTGGAAAACACTGACAGATCATAGCTGTGCCTGGATACTTACAGTCTGAATTTAGGATCCATATCAGTCAGCATGTTGGTTGTTAAATAAATACCTATGGGATGTCTAACTCTCTAAATGTATAGCAGAGAGACTGTAGTTCCACAGCAGGCTCAAGGACCTCAAAGGTGGGTATTGTGCCACTTTAAATGCTTTGTCTTGTTACTTCATCTAAAAAAGCTCATAATTACTTCAGTCATAATAAAACACTCGATTTCAGAAAACAAAAATACATTGAGACCTTTCATCTTAAATTTTGTCTCCCCCAAGTATAAGTTTATGGCCCATATCCTTAACTTTTTGATATTCGTTTATTATCACTTTTAAAACGTCCTTAGCCTAAGAAAAATAAATGTTAATGCAATGTATAAGACCTTTGAAAGCCAAATAAAATTTCTGTGTGTTTGTTCGGTTTTTTTTTGTTAGCACTCCGATAGCCTAAATGATTTTGAGCTGACCCATTTGATATAGTTAACACAAATAAATACCTGGTAGTATGTTCTGAAAATCTTAATAAGAATCTTAAGCTAGACCAATACAGTAAATTACTTTGAGCAAAGGAATTTAGCTAAGGACAGGATTTTGAACATCTATGTAGTTTAATAACCAGAATGTTCTTTGTATGCTTTTGACCTTTGCCAACTAACAGTTTCCTAAATCTCTTTTCAAAATCCAGTTAGTGACTTAGCACAGATCAAGAATCTTTTCCACATAGTTATTTACTTTTTTCTGTGGCCCTACTGTGAGGTCAAGTTTAATATTTTATAATATTAAAATTTAATATTGTGTAGTATTGTATATACAAACCATTCTGAGGTGGACTAAGTTTTAGAGAAGCTCATATTTCATAGAAAACACACACAGCATAGGAGTGGCAAAGTGGTCTAGATTAGTGAAGTCAGATGAAATCACCCAGAGCTTAAGCAAAACCAGAATTTGAATCAGAAAGGGCATTGAAAAATATGCAAGGAAAATAAAAAGAAACCAGAAAGTCTAAAGAGAGCAGTAAGAGGAAAGAAAGAAGTAGGAGAGAACAGGAACACTACAATTAGCAGCGTAGGACGAAATCACTCAGAGACCTGACAGGGAGCTTGAACTGTATTTGAAACATTGCATGTACCTTTTGTATCACTGAACATTGTTTTTGTTTCACAGCTGCCATGTTGCTTGACTAACAGAAGCATAATTAAATCAAAACAACCAAAGTAGAAAAGAAAGGAATTGAAAACCTGGCTTTTCAAAATAACAGATTCCTTTTTCCCAAGTCTTATTATACCATTTATGAACAACTCTTTTCTGTGTTAGTAGCCTGTGGTTACTTAATGTATACTGTTGTCCTGTTAATGAAAAGGGTCAGCACCTTCAGCTAAAATCCACCCACTCTGTCAATTTCACATACCTCAAATTCCCTTTCCAAAGTTCCCATTTGCCTGTTAAAAGACCATTAATGCACAGGGGGAATGGTAATCTAGCTGAGTGTGGAGAATAGAAGCAATTATCACAATTACAAACATCTTAGGCTTCAAGGTTTCTCATGCCATATCAAACTTATATTAAGAAATTAAGGGGAAATTAGGTAAAAGCATGATTTGGCTGAACATCATGAAAAATTCACAAGGTTTACCAGTTCACAGAACAGCATCTTTAAGGGCATGGAAGGAATCCCACTGTTAGGAACATCTGAATCTAGAGAGGGACATTTTTTCCTAGACATGAAACACTTTAAGAAATGTAATAAAAATGCTGTCATCTTTCTGATTATCTGTTTACTTTGCCTATGATCTTCCAAGTATAATTGATAAAGCCGCTATCTTCTTCAAAGTCTTGCTTCAAAACCAAGCTCTATTGATGCACTGGTACTTCCTCTGAGGCCATTGGTATTCTTTGGAACATCTGTGGCTGATAACAAATTTTAAATCACAAATGTGTCTTATTTTATGAGTCACTGTGTCTAGTACACTTGTGCTGCTATTTTGTGCACAGCAGCAATGGGTAGGAAATGCAGCTTTGTCACCATTACCAATTGTGCTTTGAAGGGAATATTCTGTACCATGTACTGAAATTACTCTCTACTGCTTTTTATTTCTGTATGAAGTTAATACTCTTACCTGTGTCTGCATTTCAGTCAAGATCTGAAATGCAGAAGAGAAAAACAAAGACTGTGAAAATCCATATAGACAGGATGTTTTTTTTAAAAAGATCTGATGACTCCTTCTGATGTTGGAAACAACAGTAAAGTTTCCAAAGACTTCACTATGGGCAAAAATATGCTTCTTTGTATCATCCTCTGCCTCTTATCTCCCTTCGCTCTTATGCATGAGCGGGACCTTAAGTTGTTCATATTCATATTTTATTGAGTGCTTTATATCACAGAGAGCATGTATGCATCTGCAATCCTATTTTAATGGTCCTACTGTGAACACATTTTCTCCCTTTCAAAAATATAATAAAAATCACTGTCAGTTTACAATCAATCACAAATTATGCAAGCGTGTCATGGTGTGACTGGAAATAATTCCTGTGGATTCATTGAACTAATTTCTGCATTTTTGAATCTTCAAAGTTGTTTCCTCTTAGGCCTCACAGAATTTATTTACCCAATGTAGTCCCAACTCCCATGCAACTATACCTACGAAATCTGTGTTTCCTTTCTATCACCTATCAGTGTTGCTGCTGCATCTATCTGCTAATGTAAGTGGCACTGTGTTAATATGAGCAGTAGCACAATTGCAGTGGAGGATCTGTGATAGCAGAACCAGGAAAAACCTGTTTCAAGGCTTTGAGCCTAATCTGTTCAAGAAACTCCCAAGGATTTACACTAGTAGCTCAAAATGATTTGTGTTCTACTTGGGGGAGTGAGGCAGTTCATAATGAATCCTCAGTAAGTTCATCTTGATAGTCATGAATCATGCTGAATAACCAGAGTCTTCTTATTTTTAAGTAGCTTGGCTTTAATGTTAATCTTGGATTTCCATCTAGTCAAAGAACAGCACTCAACAATTTGGGTGGCGTTAGCTGCCTTGGCGGTATCAAGAAATAGAGGTTTATAGATTAAAAGGTGTTGAGAATTGGCATCTGTTAATGCAAAATCAGACTTACAATCAACAATTGTAAAAAAAAATATTGATCCACAGTAGTCATTTCAGATAATAATCATCAGAGCAAGGCAGTTCACACATTGCATTCTCCTAACCCAGTGGTCTCTGCAGACGTGGCCATGCCTCTATCACAATGAAAAGCTTCTGATCTTTTGGCCATATCTCACATATCTGTTTTCACTCTTCAGGAGTTATTAATGTAGTTACTTCTATTTTTATGGTGATGTGTCAGACTTTGAAATATACGGTCTGTACAGCTATCAGTGCCTTAGATAGGTAATTTATAGCAGAAACAACCATAGTTATCTCTCCATTAGTCGGTTCGTATTGGTGAAACAGTTGAGGGCCTCTAAATCAGAACATGCTCAAGACAGTGGGTTTAAAATAAGTTCCAGAATGGTATATGGGCTTGCACCAGGTGTTCCCAAACTTTATTGGAGGAGAAGCTGTATTACCAACTTCAGTGACATCTTTACAGGGCCTCTGGGAGAGGAAGATCACCACTGTACATTTTAGACTATCGTATTGCAGTTGTGCACCTGAAGAAAAGTAGAAAGAGAAGGATAAGGGGAGGAAGGACTCTGAGTGGAAGAGACAAAGTCACTTAAAACCTGTCACTATTAAATATGCTTAGCCATGTTTCTCAGCATGTCCAGGCATATTTCTAGCCCTTGTAAGCTAGGCTGCCCATATGTTCCCAAACAATCATTTTAAAACACAAGTTTACTTACCAGACAAGATTCCCCAGTCTCTGAGCTCTCTCATTGTTTGCTTCATTTAAAATGACATTTAATTAAATGAACAAGGACAGACTTTGTTTCTCCATGGGAGTGGGGTTGTATGCAGTATCTTGATGAGTTGTTAAAAAGAAAGAAAAAAAAAACAGAGAAGGGAGGGGTCAGAAAATAATTACTTTTTATGTCTTTTCAGACCATATTTCCTCTTCTAGACAACAATGTTGAGGTAATGTTGTTGAAAGATATTTGTCCCAACTGTGACTTTTCTAATAGCACTGAAATTTGCAGAGGCAAAAACAATTCCATTCAACTTCTGATAATTTTTTTCTTAATATGATTTATTTTATTTTCAAGACTTTTGTTTTGCAAGGGAGTCCAGGTTATACAGTCTAACCCATAGCTCAAACTAGGGGCAGCTACAATAGACTGTTCAGGTCCATGTCTAAGTGGGTTTGGATATCTCCAAGGGATGGAGACTCCACAACCTGTCTGGAAAATATGTTCCAGTGTTTGATCACACACAGAGGAATAAGATTTTTTTAATGTTTGAACATAATTTTCTGCACATTACTTTGTGGTCATTACTGCTTGTCTTCTCACTGGTTGTCACTGAGAGAAGTGTGGCTCCATTTTCTCTACTCCCCTCATTAGATATTTAATCATGTTGAAAAGGCCTTCCTTTCTCCAGCCTTAAAAAATGACAGCAAAAATATTATTTATGGAAAGGAAGATTCAGAATGGTATAATATATTTTATACTCAGATCTCATTTTAAAAAAACCTAGTTAACATATATATTTTTATTACCAGTTAATAATAAAATGGTTCTCTGAGTACTTTTAGCATACAGCTGAATAGAAGCTACTTCACTTATTTTGAATATGTTCAGCAAAGCACGTAACAAGTGTATTTTTTTTTGTCTCTTAGAAAACAAAATAATTTTAGTACAGAAAATACAGGTAGCCTTTTCATTTAATCTTCACTTGAGGTTAATGGTTTCAGTCCATCAATTACAGAATATTGTGAGACCAGCAGGACCAGAGAATTAATTCTGTCCCTGTACTCAGTGCTGATTAGGTCACACCTTGAGTACTGTGTCCAGTTCTGGCTCCTCAATTTAAAAAAGATGTTGAAGTTCTTGAACATATTCCAGAGGAGGGCACAAAGGCTGGTGAGGGGGCTGGAGCACAGCCCTATGAGGAGTGGCTGAGGGAGCTGGGGTTGTTCAGACTGGAGAAGAGGAGGCTCAGGGGACACCTCATTCCTCTCTACAACTATCTGAAAGGAGGTTGTAGCCAGGCAGGGATTAGTCTCTTCTGCCAGGCACTCAGGGACAGAACAAGAGACACAGCCTCAAACTGCACCAGGGGAGATTTAAGCTGGACAGTAGGAATAAGTTCTATGTGGAAAGAGTGATCACCCATTGGAACAGGCTGCCCAGGAGGTGGTGGAGTCACTATTCCTAGAAGTGTTTAAAAGGAGACTGGATGAGGCACTTATTGCCATGCTTTAGCTAATTAGAAGGGCTAGGTGATAGGTTGGACTCGATGATCCTGGAGCACTTTTTCATTAACAACTGATTCCATATAGTTAAATTATGTGTAGATAAAATCATGAATCAGTCTAAAATTTAAGAATTTGGTCTCTGTGTATAGCTGAGAATAATTAGACATTCTACTTTTTTTTCTTTTCTTTTTTAAATTCCTTAAGAAAAAGCTAAAAGGAAGAAACAAAACAGGAATTCTTTTTGCAATGAAAAATATAGTGGACGGTATGGTTTTAAATTAAATTGTATTCCAAGATTTTAAATTAAACTGTACTACCAGATCTCATTTCCACAGATTCCAGTCTGTGGAAATTAGACCTTACTGTAACAACAATGAGGAGATGAATGTACATTTGCACCAGTTGAAACAGTAGAGTTTGTTTTCTAATAAAACTGAGGATCTGCCACTGAGATTGGATCTAATTGGAATATTCATGTCAGGTCCACCAGGAGCTAGGAATTTTGCATTACATTGCTTTCTTAGGTTACACAGATATTTCCTTCAATTGTTCCACACAATATTTTGGCCCTTCTGTTGTTCTACAATACCAGCTGACCAGAGCAGACCATTTCAGAAGCACTAGATAGGAAGCAGAGGGGGAAAGAACAAGGTGAAACTGAAAACTATAGGCAAACCAAGAATTGCAGCTACAGTTCAAGAGAGTTATTTCAAATTTGAATATTTAGACCATGGACTTCTTGCTAGAATCTATCCAGTCTCTGGCTAGGAGCATGGTAGAGTAAGTCCAAAATTACATGTTTCATTGATCCTATTACACTTTAAAGACCCTACCTCCTGCTCAGATGGAGCATGCACCTTCAGTGCTGAGTCTGCACTATTCTATGCCAAAATTTAGAATCAGTTCTGCATATCTGTACTAGAAATCAACCGGTCACCTGTTTTCAACAAGACACCATCTAGTTAACTTTTCAGTGATTTAAACAAATAGATAACTTTTAGTGTTTATATTTTGGCCTTCATTTTTAAAAATGGAAGAGTTCAGGGGCTGTAGCTTAAATGGAAAATCCACACAAGTTAGCTTAGTGCCAAATGGGTTGCTATACTTTAACTGATCTACAGGAGACATATCTCCTTCTGTAGCAGTAGTTGGAGGCTGAGAAGAAATTCTAAGGTAGATCCAAAGGTACTATTTGGCTGTGTACGGGCAAGACGACTTTTACTCTCTTGAAGAGTTATTTGAAAGTTTTTATGAAAAACTTCAGTAGAAATACTTTACATTTTATGATTAGCTCTGATTGTGTCTTTTTTTTTTTTTTTCATTATTTATCACTGCCCCCTGCTATTTTTGCTGCTTCAGGGGAAAAAAAGTGTATAAATACTATTTACTTAAACAATTTGATGACTGATACTGATATCAAAAGTTAGTCTCCTATATATAGTTAAGAACTGGAGAAAAGAGAAAATTCTACCTTTCATAGGAAAAATAAAAGTAAAGAAGTTAGTTTTGATCTGAGATAACACTTGTGCCAAGTGATCATACAGTTAATTCTGTTCAGTTGATGGTAGACTTCATTAATTCTAAAAACCCACTCATTATTACATTTGCATAAATTCACAGATTAAAATTAGGGTTTTAAAACTGGACTAATAATCTCTAAAGGACCTCATGTATGTGAGGCTGTATGCACTTTTGAATTTGTCTGTTGTACAAATCCAGATATACACACAGGCTTATACATGGCTTTATTATGAAATGCCACACTTAGGAATACTTTATCTTAATTATTTCTGATGGACTGGAAGAATGGAAATAATTAACATCCAGCATTTTTTCTTCTGGAATCATCTGCTTTCTAAAGAGCTAAAACTTTCTCATTGCTCCCTATTTTATGGAACAAGCACATCTGCTGGCCAATTTCTTGATTCTGAAATTACTTTCACTGGTTAATTATATATGCAAGATTATGAAGAAAATCTCCAGGGACATATAAAAAACACAACAGATTGAGTGGCTACAATGGAGACCAAAATAAATTTCAATTAATCAGAGAAAAATCTTTTTATGCAATATCTTTTTAACTGAAACACATCATGTGATACCTGGAAACTAAAATGACTGTCCTTATCTGCTGGGGAAAAAGCTAGCACGCTGTCTGACTGCCTTAGAAAAAGTGATTTTAAATTCTTTTTTTACTTGTCAGCTCAGTTCGTGTGAGGAAGGAGAAAGCTAAAGTGTTGAAACTATGGATGTATTATGGATGTAAAACTGTATGTATTGGTACTTACCATGTTATAATCTCATTATTAAAAAAAAACAAAACTATACTACAATGTGTCTGCACACATTGTTCAGATGAATTCTATCACCTGAAAACTGGCAACACTGAACAGAATTGGCTGTAAGACAGGGGGTTCACTCCAGATTTTCTTGTTAGTTTGAGAAAGCTCTGTCTGCAGTTCTTGGACCAGTTCATCCCATCTAGCTCTAAATGACTATAGAGGACAGCTCAGAAAATTTGGGTACTATTTGAAACGCCTTTGTAAGCTTTACGTGACCAGCACCAAGTCAGATCCTTCATAGACTCTGTGAAGTATTTCTGTGTTCCATCTTTCAAATTCACTTTGGTTTTGAAAATTGGTTACACATTGGCACTGAATTACTGACATCCTCTCAGATGCCAGCTGTCCTGCTAAGGGAGTACTGTGCCTTGCCAATTGCTAAAAATATTATTTAAAAGTAATTTTCTTTTATTTTTCAAATCAGGACATATAACACCTATGAATTTCCTATGAATGTTTCCCACTCCAATCTGTCATGAAATAAGTAGCTGTGTTGGTTACCTATGTAACAGAATCACAGAATTAACCAGGTTGGAAAAGACCTTTAGGATCATTGAGTCCAATCTATCGCCTAATCCTTCTAATTAACTAAAGCATGGCACTAATTGTCTCATCCAGCCTCCTTTTAAACACCTCCAGGGATGGTGACTCCACCACCTCGCCGGGCAGCCCATACCAATGGGCAATCATTCTGTCTGTGTAGAACTTATTCCTAATATCCAGCATATACCTTAAATCTCCCCTGGCACAGCTTGAGACTTTGTCCTCTTTTTCTGTCACTGGATGCCTGGCAGAAGAGACTAACTCCTGCCTGGATACAGCCTCCTTTCAGGTAGTTGTAGAGAGGAATGAGGTGTCCCCTGAGCCTCCTCTTCTCCAGTCTGAACAACCCCAGCTCCCTCAGCCGCTCCTCATAGGGCTGTGCTCCAGCCCCCTCACCAGCCTTGGTGCCCTCCTCTGGACATGTTCAAGCACCTCAACATCTTTTTTAAATTGAGGGGCCAGAACTGGACACAATACTCAAGGTGTGACCTAATCAGCACTGAGTACAGGGACAGAATGACTTCCCTGATCCCGCCGGCCACACTATTCCTGGTACAGGCAGGGATGCCATTGGCCTTCTTGGCCACCTGGGCACACAGCAGTGAGCTGTCAACCAGCACCACCAGGTCCCTCTCTGCCTGGCTCCTCTCCAGCCACTCTCTCCCCAGCCTGTAGCACTGCATGGGGTTGTTGTGACCAAAGTGCAGAACCTGGCACTTGGACATGTTAAAACCTATGATGTTGGACTGCACCCATCGGTCCAGCCTGTACATGTCCCTCTGCAGAGCCCTCCAACCCTCTAACAGATTGACACATGCTCACAACTCGGTGTCATCTGCAAATTTACTCAACATAGTATTCACTTTTTTCGCAACAGAACATAAGGGAATGGATAGCATTGCATTGGTTTTGTGTGGCAAGATTTTAATGCCAATATCTGGTGGCTTCAGGATTGATTCAATTCTGGTCAAGGCTGAGCCTATGAACTGTGGTGGTAGCACCTCCCTGCTGTGTATATATGGAGAAATATACATAGGGAGAAATTCTGCTGTGCAGCATCAATTGCAAACAGAGAAATGAGTATATACAAAAGAAACAACTCTGCAGATATCAAGGTCACTGAAGAAGGAGAGGGAGGCTGTGCTTCCAGGACCATAACAGACATTTCTCTTCAGAGCATGGTGAAGACCATGGTGAGACAAGTTGTCCCCTTGTGGGCTGAAGAGGTTAGCAGTGGAGCAGATATCCTCCTGTGGAGGATCCCACTCTAGAGCAGGTATAAGAAAGAGCCTGAAGGAGGTTGTGACCCCAGGGGAAACTCATACTGGAGCAGGCTCCCAGCAGGATCTGTGAAGCTGTGGAAAGAGAAGCCCACACTAGACTGTTTACTGGCAGAACCTGGGGGTCCATTTGGGACCCACACCAGAGTAGTATATTCCTGAATGACTGTACCTCACAGAAAGGACTTATGTTGAAGAAGTTTGTGAAGAATTGTAGACCATGTGAAAGACTCATGCTGAAGAAGCCTGTGAAGTACCCATTTTCCAGTGGGAAGGACTCCATGCTGGAAAAGCAAGATAGTGTATGGAATCCTCCCACTAAGGATCAAGTTGTGGCAGAAACATGTGATGAAGTAACTGCAACCCTCATTCCCCATCCCCCTGTGCTATTGCAGTCTATGAACTGGTCCCACTGTCTTTAAAATCACTGAGTAATCTTGCACTCAGCTCATTGTGTTGGAGAAGTTCTTTAAGTATTTTTTTTTCCATTAAGCATCTGTTATATTGAAATCTATCTGTAGCTATAAATTACCCACAGAATAGTCCTTTTGAGAAATGACCAGGATGTATTTAGAGAAGATTTGTGGCCCATAGTGTAAGGGATTGTGAATATTTGTCTTTTAATCATGCTTGTACACTGGTATATACCAGAAGACTTTATACTCCTGACTTGCTTCATATTAAGTAAGAAGGGAATGAGGCCTTCATAACTGAAAAGAACAGATGTGTGATTTTAAATGATTGAAAATTGTATTTTTTCATTGTAGATTAAACATCCTCCTACTGCTTGTTAAATGCTCTTTTTCATTTGCTTGATTGACTACAGATTCAAATAGTCTTCATTTTCAGAAATGGATATCCTTAGATGAGATAGTCTCAGCCTTCAGTAATATGTTGTTGCCAAGTTCTCTGCAGTATAATATGCTTTGAAATTTTCATCAACAAAATATTGTGTAGAATGTGAGCAATAAAAAACCAACCCATCAGTGTTGTTTCCCACAGGCAGACACTAGGTAATATAAACCAAGAAAGCTCTATTGACAAGTGAAGGAAATTTACATCATTCTGATCTTCTATTTCCATCTAGAAGAAAGAAGAAAAGGGGGAAAAAAAGCAAATATAATTTCTTTGTACATTTCTCTTGTTATTGAATTAACATTTCACATAACAAAACCAGATCATATTAACAATAGCATCCATTGGGAAAATCAGGGATGTCATGTAAGTCCTATTGTGTGTCTCCAGGATTCCTACACCTGAAAATTGACAGAATTAAGGCTTTTCTTATAGAAACCTTGAATCTCTCAAGTCAGGAAGCAGTCAACACATAGTGTCTTATTCAAAGGTCAGTCTCTTCAACATAACAGAAGAAGGTTGGAATAATGGTGATATAATCTCTTCCAAAACTACCATCAGAGTCCACTGGGGAGTCAAGACATCTCATACAATCTAATGGCATTTTGGCATCTGTTCTAAAGAGATTCCCTGCTCTCTTCTTTTTCCCTCCTAGAACAGCAGCAGCTATATGACAGAAGGCTGGAAATGTAAGCAGTAAGCAGCTAATCTGTGGTTCCTTTTACATTTTTGGTGGTGGTTTGGTTTTTGGGTTGGTTTTTTTTTGTGTGGGGGGTTTTTTTTTGGGGGGTGGGGAGGGGTTAATCCTTTCCGCTTTTAGGGTTCATGTAGCTCTGTCAGAATTTCAGTTTGAATGGAATAAGATCCAATTCAGTTGATTCCCTGGCAGCTATCTAGAATGTGATTCCTGTGGAGGTATTCATAGATTAGTTAATGTCCTCTACAGAACCTCTAAATCCTGTATAGTCTGGTGCCACTTATTCCTGGATTAAATTCATGCTTTCTGCAGCTAATGCTGACACGTTTCAATATAACCCTCATTCATTTAGAGACTTTGGTAATCACTAAGGAAATTATCAAGGGGGTAGAAACAAAACAATTCTCAAAAGAAATCTGATTCATCCTTCACAAGCTTACAAAATTCCTCTGCATTTATTTAGACAGAATGTAGAGTGCTTACATACAGCAAAGCTCTGTGGGCTTCCTGGATATTTTTGCACTGTATGAAGCAAAAGTAAAGGGAGACATAAAGTCACACATATAAACTTTGTTTAAAGAGACCTGAACTATTAGCTTAAAATGTGACATATGTTCAGACTCTAATCTTCTGCTCCCTGATGAGAGTGTCGCCAATAGATACAATAAGCACAAGAAATGATGTGGGAATTCAAAATGAAAAGACAGAGATGTGTGCTCTATCATAAAAGACAAACTGAGTGCATGAATGGCTCCCAGTGTACTATGTGAACAGAGCTCTACTTGCAAATTTTCAGATGAGCGATTGATTTCCTTCCAAAAAAGTTACTGATGCTTTCTGGATTTATACTTTGATCTGTTCCCCAAGCCACTAAGAGGTTTACACTGTCAGTTCACAAAACCAGGTTATGAAACCTTTAGACATCTTGGTTTAGATTTTCATAGGGGGAGGCATACTCTTGAAGAACAAATAAAATATTTACCACTCTGTTCCAGATATTTGTGAGTGTAAATAACGCTCTATGATTATATTGCAAAATTATTTAAAAGGGACCAACATAAAACCACACAAAACCTGTTTTTCAAGTGTTTCTCATGTTCTTCTACTGCTCAGGTGTAGTTAGTAGAGGAAAACAATAAAAATCTAAACATCTGTTCACTGCTATGGGCTATATAGTCACACAAAAGCTACTAGTCTTTAGTAGCATGCCCTTCTATGAGTGTGTGTACTAGGGAAAAAATGGCCATGTCTTCTCATTTAAAGAGAATTGGATTTAAAGAAAATTTGATTTGCTAATGGCACATAATTAACTCACAAACAGTATTAGGCATTAGGGATCAATAAGGGCAGTGTTAGAACCTTGTAATGTATTAGTAAAGCTATACTCCTAAATATCATTCAATATCTTATTCCAAGAAATTATAATCATACACAGTCATGAAAATACACTCACACAGGCACACATCTGCTGTCAAGAAGCATGGATTGCAAGCACACCTCTGCTTCCGAAATGGCAGGACCCTCATTTAGGTATATTTCTTTTTGGAAATGTGGGTGATTTTGTTTCATTTATATTAGTGCCTTTCCCTGCCATCCTCTAATCCTTCTAATGTGGGAAAGTATATGTCTTGTTCATATGCATTCCTCTATCCACCTCCTGGATGCCTTAGTGCTTCCAAAATGGCAACAAGGTCAGCAACCACATAGATTTCCTGTGGTGAGACTTGTAAAGCCTAAGCCATGTGGCCTTCTGTGTACAGGTATTGGTTATCCAGCTGTGAGCAACAAGGGTGTCACTATAGCCAGTGGAAGTCTGTCAGTGAATCCTTGTGGTGAGCATTGATGATTTGACACTGATAATTTGAAGGCAGGTACCCAGGAAATCCATTCAATTTCATAGAATTTCATAGAATAGTTTAGGTTGGAAGGGACCTCAAAGATCATCCAGTTCCAACCCCCTGCCATAGGCAGGGACACCTCCCACTAGGTCAGGTCACTCAAGGCCTCATCTAACCTGGCCTTCAACACCTTCAGGGAGGGAGCAGCCACAACCTCCCTGGGCAACCTGTGCCAGTGTCTAACCACCCTCACTGCAAAGAACTTCCTCCTAACATCCAGTTTCAGTCTCTCCTCTGCCACTTCAAACTCATCCCTCCTCATCCTGTCATTACAAGACCTTGTCAATAGTCCCTCCCCAGCCCTCCTGTAGGCCCCCTTCAGATATTGGAAGGCCACTCCAAGGTCTCCTCAAAGCCTTCTCTTCTCCAGGCTGAAAAGCCCCAACTCTCTCAGCCTGTCCTCATAGCATAGATGCTCCAGCCCTCTGATCATCTTCAAACATTATTCAAAAAGATGTATCTAATCTCATTTCAGACATGTTATGCTAGTGCTCCTTCTTACCTTCATTTATTGCTCCAACATGTCTATCTCTCTGACAGATAGCCCATATGGAGCCCATATGGAGACCCCATTTATAGATTTTGAGTAATTTACAATAATCAAATGGAGCTATTTGTGTGTGCTTAGGCAACTAAAATCTCTTTTGTCTATCAACTGAGTGATTCTCAGACACAGTTTCTAATATGCATATTGAAGGCTATGAGAGTTGGGGCTCTTCAGCCTGGAGAAGAGAGGGCTTCAAGGAGACCTTATAGTAGCCTTCTAGTATCTGAAAGGTGTCTACAGGAGGGCTGGGGAGGGACTATTGACAAGGTCTTGTAACAACAGGATGAGGGGTAATGCATAAACTGGCAGAGGGGAGCTTGAAACTGGATGTTAGGAAGAAGTTCTTTCCAGTGAGGGTGGTGAAACACTGGAACAGCTTACCCAGGGATGTTGTGGATACTCCCTCCCTGGAGGTGTTTAAGACTAGGTTGGATGAGGCCTTGAGGAACCTGTAATAGTGGGAGGTGTCCCTGCCTATGGCAAGGGTTTGGAAATAGATATCTTTGAGGTCTCTTTCAGCCTAAATCATTCTATGATTCTATGATTCTGTCTCTGAAGTACAGTTTAGATGCTTAGATCAAAAAGTTTTCATCTAGGCAACCTAAAATGCTCTAGGACACCCATCACTGGTGTTTAGCTGCTTTTTTCAAAAGGGCATGAATTTACCACAGCTACTGGGTCATGTCTCACAGCCTGTTGTGGGTGTCTTCAGGCATCACTAATAGCACCAAACAGTGATGTGTGTTAAGCTGAATTTAGCTGTCATTGACAGTAATGGAAGTGCAGCTGTAAAGCAAATGCACATTGCATATACTGATTTAGAAGAGAATTCCACTCTTTCAGCAAAATCTGATGTCTGTTCCCAACCCTTCTTATTCTTCCTGACTCTTCTTCACCAATCTTTGTCATATTCCATGAATATAGATTCCATTTTCTTAGCATCCCTATAACTCCTGCTAGAGAAGTACAACAATATTAAATCTGGCTTTGCTTACCTCTTACAGTTTAGAGCTGCAGTGGCCTCCTAATCCATGGAACCTTTAATACATTTAGGTGACAAACATAAAATTTAAACATTATGCCCAAAATTGGATGTTTTTTCGCAAGCATGTGAATATTCTTTCACTGACTCCAGAATGCATTATACAAGAAGTAAAATTCATCTTTAATAAAGTTGCTGTAAGAGTCTCTCTCTGAACAGAATAATGCCTTATTTTCTTTGCATTTCCTTTGTTCTCAGAAACAGATGGATCATTTCATCTGAATCATAAATCAGATTGTGGTTAATGATTAAAGTCAGGAAAGTCTCTTGTTTTTGAAAATGGCATCTTACTAGAAAATATCTATGTGTCATGTACACAAATCATTAAATTGTGTATAAAATTTTATGGTACCTAATTTACAGAACAGGAATAAGAATGGAGATTATTGTGAACAACTGGACCAGAGGCAGAGATGATTTGAGGTTGTTTTGTTATTTTTCTTGGAGATTCTTTGGGTTAGTTTTGTTACAGTATTTTAAGAATATTTGGGTTTTGAGAACAGCATTTCACAGTTCTAAATGAGCAATGCATAACCTTGCTCTTATTAAGTTTGCAATCCAGATACAGAATGACTGAAAGCAATATGTGGGACAGAACATTGAAAACAAAATAGATGACAATGTGGTGTTTTTATTATTTATTAAGCACCAACATTATAACAACTGTAAATTTTGTCTGGAGTTTGGACCAGTGCTGTAGGGGCTGAAATATTAGATTTCTTTTTTTAGTGTGTCTATTGGTTTCTAAAGAAAATGAAGCTCTGGACTTCAGGAGATTTTGTTACTCATCCTTTCAAATGTGAAACTAAATCATTCCAGACTAGATTTGTTGATTTCAATAATGTCATTCACTTAAGCAGCATGAATGATTTCACCTACCTCAAAAACATGAATAGTTTTGACTTGATGTGCATGATATTGCACTGATTTATGAGAATGGGTTTTCACACAAATCATGCAAATTTTCCTGATGTTTTGAGGGCTATGTGGAAGTTTAATTGTATTATACATGTGAAGCTGGAGAGGAGTTAGTGACACCATCTATGCAGTTCTATTAAAACTGTCACGCTGTGAGCTTACAAATGTTACTGATCATTATGACTGAGCTTTTTACCCTAAAATGGAAAAAACAACAACAACAAAAAACCCTACTTCTTATTTTACAGCAAGAGGAATGAGAGAAAATAGAGTTTCTTACTACTATGAGAATCACATTTTCCAATGCCTGGAGAGCTCTACACCACCCATATTCCATCTCCAAATGAAAAGTTGGGCAGCACTTTGAAAAGGGGTTTGACTATGTAACAAAAAAAAGGCAATGTAGTGAGGATCAATCACAGAATGGACTTCAGGTTCTCAAAGGATTCAGGAGATGTGAAAGACAAAAAAAAACAGCAGCATTTAAGCAAGCAATTACAATATGCTGAAATCAGCAAAACTGTTCATTTGAACTGTCACAAAAATTCATGCCATATAACAAGAAAATAATTCAAGAAGTCAAAGACAAAAAATAAAAAGTAGAGACAAAAAAGACCATAAAATATCATCTCACTAAAAGAAAATCCCAGGTGACAGCACTCACAGATAAAGATGACAGATATGTCAATGACAGAAATCATCAAAGAGATGAAAGAATTCAATCAAGGTCTAGCTAACAAGAAAGTACATGTACTATCGAACCTTGATGGTGATGCATAAAACAGAGAGAGGGTAGCATCCTTTGAAGGGCTGTAGAAAGCTGTTAAATATATATTTTTGGATCCAGAAAGTATGAAAAGTGAATGGTGACTGCATAAGATTCTAAATAAGTGATTCCAAATGATGTTCAGGAGTTATGAATATTGTGAAAGTATTGTGCCTTTGGAAAGATGTTTAATTTATAGTCTAACTTACTTTCTTTTTTTCTTTTTAATAAAACCTTAAAGCAAAATGGATACAAAGACAGTTCCTCTCAGAGGAATGTGAGTATATCTCCCATTTCTTCAGAATTAGAAAAGTTCAGTTATTTTGCATTTGTGTATTGGTGTCCACATCCATCCACAAGAAAGAGCAAAGTTGTTGTCCACATTTCACATTTAACATACTTGCTAAAGTAGTGTATGTAAAATGTATGTGAACTTGTCTCTAATGAAAAGACCTTGTCATCTATTGATTTAACTTCGTTTAGGTTTCTAAACCCAAACACCATGAAGAAAACAATTTTAAACCATCTCTCATTTGAAGGTTTTCATGTCTTTGCAGTTCTGGGCTATCTTAATTTTAAAAAATATTTCAAAAGCATCTCTCAAATATGTCCTATATTAAGGGCACAGGAGCTGCTCACATTTATTTCTACTGAAGCTTAGTGGAGAGACTGAGGTCTTACATCCTTCCACTTCCTGAGTGTAGGTTAAGGAACACATACAAAGTTAAAACAGAGCAGGCCAGACCAAAATTTTTAATCAGCTGAAACTCCCATGCCTCTGTGAGAACTTTGCTAAGGTTAGGACTACCAGACTTGGCTCAGCTCCAGCGCCAGATCTGTGAACTTTGCTTAGCTTCAGGTCAATTAGAGTTCAGAGGCATAAAGGTACTGCAGACCAGACCTTGAAGGTTTCCCTGCTTTCTTTCTCAGCATATAGGCAGACAAACTTTCACCGACACAGAGCTGACTGACTAAGAAGGCACATCAGGAAAAGATTAAATAAATGTGTTGTACAGATTGCAGAGGGAGTTTTGCTAGATTGGGATTTCCGCATTTACTTCAGACATAGCAAAAATCAATGAAAAGCGTTAACCTCAAAAATGTTAACAACACACCAAGGTTTATTATTGAAACATTAGTAAAACTGATTAGAACAGCTCTATACTGTGTTTGATATGGACATATTGCACTTATTATGTAACAGTATATCTTAAATGCAGTAGGTAAACGACATATGGGAAAATGTTTCAATATTGTGCTATATGCAGTTGCACTAATCTTAGTCCTTGTCCTGTGACACAGTTAAAATGAATGCACTTAGAGTATATGCAAATCTAATTAAAAACAAAACAAACCCCAAAAACATATAGCTTGTAATCCATTATGAGAACAATTATTATGATGAAACTAAGTGTACACAGGTAATCTTGATGATAGTGAAATATTTTCCTAACTGAAATAGTGCCCAGAAGGTTTAAAAATGCAGCTCAGAATTTAAATAAGAAGACTTTATTAAAACAAAAATAATGTTAACTGAAGGTTTTAGGTTTTCTGCAAGTGCTCCAATTTTCAGCCTTTGACATGCTATTTAATAAAGTTTATATTATATTTTGGATTGAATTACACAAAATTAGATTATCTGTGCTAGGACTCATCCAAACTCCGCGAGGTTCTTCTGCATTTATGTACAAAGAGACATATCTCAAAGGAAAGCGAGCATTTCTTTTTCCCATGGAAAGTGGAATTTGTTGTTGTTCAGATAGTGGAGAGTTGCTAAGGACCCCTGTTTGTTTATTGACACATGAAACTGCATGTGCATTTTTGCTTTATTTTGAGAATTAAGTCAGACTGAAACTACTTTAGTAGATATACATCTAAGTAAAAGTCCACAGTTCCTTTCCCTAATGCTCAACTAACTCTTATCAGATAGAACAATAATTTGTTTCTCAGTAAATTTTACTCTGTCTGGATTTTCTTCTCTCCAGCTGAAAACATAATTATGACTTGAGATATCCAACAGAAAGGAAACTAAAGAGAGAGAATGGATTTAAAAAACAAAATAAATAATAATTTTGATTAGGCATGAATCCCAAGCAATTCCTGAGTAGTTAATGAGTAAGCATATAATATAAACCATTCTCAGTAGGTAGCTTTAAAGCCACCACTCTGATTTTAAGGTTAAAAAAAAGCTAGAACATCAGCACAAATACTTCTGTTCTCATTGACCTTAGGTCCCTGAGAAAAGTCCCAAACATATTTACTAAGAGCACCAGAATTATTTTCATACACGAGTATGCCTCAGATCTCTGGTTACTCTCAGTTTTGTAGTCTGAGGCAGAAACTTTTATGTTACTCCCTTTAAAAAACAAAACCAAACCCAAAAATCAAAACAAACAAACAAAACCAATTTTAAATATACAGATAGAGACACTGATGCATCTCAATGCCTCAGATCATGAGTAGTCAGGCACCCAAAAGTTTCAGATAAACTCTACTTGGTTCCATTCCTTCTAATTCTTCAGCATGGCTTTGAAAGCACATACTGGTCTCTCCTTGCACCCCTTTTGCCAGGATTAGATTCTATCCTGTCATGTGACAAGCTATATGAAAAGTGTCGTGCAGCAATTCTGCTGGCTCTGACATTGAAGACGTGGCTGTGTGGGACAGCAGGGCTCAGCTGCTGAGGTTGCTAAAAACAATGTTGTAGAAGCTGTCTCTGCCACCAGAAGTCACATGACCAGAGTTGTATCAGGGTTGATTTGATCCACAAGGCTTACTAGACATTACAAAGTCATTGACTTCTTTTGAGATCCCAGCATGCTTTTGTAAGTCTTGACTGAACTGTGCAGACATAGTAGTTTCCTTATTCATATCTCAAGGACTCTAGTCCTGCACAGTCTCTGTAAACCTGCCCTGAATCCTCATTACCTCAACTCATAAAACCAAACCAAACCAAACCAAACAAACAACAAAACCCCCCCAACTCTCTACTTCCATTGTTTAAAGGATTAAAACTTAGAATTTTTTAATCATTACTTTTTTTTTTAATACATTTTTCAGCTAATGAGACGAGATCCCTAGGTGTGTGTGGATGCATAGAAATTCACACTTTATCAAAAAAGAAACCATATAATTTTGTTCTTTTGATGTTAAATCTATTATTCATGTCGATATGACATGGATGTAAGACTGTCATTAGAAGATCATTACAAGAATTTCTTTATCTGAGACTATGGTAGGAGAGATGATAATTGTTATTGCTAATAAAAGTAACTGCTATTACTTCAGTTTTAAAATATAATTACATGGCAGGAATACTTTGGTGCCATTTACTTACACAACCCATGTAACAACCATATAACTAAATTAGAAATGGATGAGGTGGATAGTGGAGATTAAATCCAAATTTACCCTTTCTTTTGGTATGAAGAAATTTCTTGCAGGACTGACTGAATAAAGAACACGGTATTAGTAGGGAGAATTGTTTTCAGCTTTGTAGTACACATAGACGATCAGAAGATGAACAAGTTGCTTGCATTAGGCTGGCTAATGTTGCCAGCAGTAAAGCTGAAGGCTCCTCTGCCTACTGCCAGATTTGTGCTACCAGCCTCTGCAGAGACCCCCCTCTGTACCTGCATATCCATACGGCTATTCATACATATATGCACACTGCCTCCATAATGTTTTTTTCAATTCTCCCAAACCTCCCTGGTGTCAACTGTTCTGTGATGTCAGGATGCTGTGAGTTTCTTGCCTTAATNATAATTTTCTGAGGAATGTGGTAAATAATAATGTGATTTGTTGTCTGGCTAAAGCAAATATAGAGTATATAAATACCAGAGAGAGAGAGAGAGAATATCCTTTATCTGCAGTAGTTAGGATGCAATAAATATTTTATTTTCCACAAGTTATTGTGTGTCAACTTTAACTGATGAAACCGAAACATAAAGTGAGAACAAGATTCAATTAAAAGTATGTCAGACTCCTGTAACATGTCAGTGCTATTAAATGTATATTTGTATGAGTATGAAAACTAGATCTATGTAGCTCTGCCATACACCATCTCTTTACCTTTTCTCATTCTGTTTCTCCACTCTGGAAGATGTGGAGTTCCTATCTGTGAGTGTCTATGTATAAGTGTGTGTGCATGTAAGATCATTCTGTTGAGAGAGAGAAAAAGGTAATTGGGTGAGCTTGACGGACATCCTTGCTGAACTAAGAGCGAGGGATTTTGAGAATCTGTATAATCCTGTAGGGAACAGGGGAACAGATCTCACTCCTTACGGTGCTGCTGTGGTGTATCACAGACAGTTTTAACTAGGATTATACTTAGTGCCTTTTATAATGATCTGGAAGATGCAGTAGGTTAATTCACCTTGCAGATGACACTATGTTGGGAATTGTTGCAAAATACAATGTAAGAAGAAAAAAACAGAAGGGCACTAAAAAAGAAGATTAGAAGGAGAAGCAGGAAATGAGATTCAAGCAGGGAAAATGCTTTTGTGGGAAAGAAACAACTCAGAACTCAGTTGAAGCTAGGGAGTAATTTAAAGTCTGATTAAAAGCCTCTTGACATTAGTGGAAAAGATGCACACTGATTTTAATGGGCCTTGAAACTGATGCTTTTTAAAGCACTTTGAGTTCCTTGAATGAAAGAGGCAATATACAGCAGGTCTGATCCTGTGGGAAGAATTTGCAGTCTACGCTGGTAGCCAGCAGAGTCAGGGAAGAATTTACAGTTATTTGGGACTATTAAAGTAACAACAGCATTTTCATTCCCTATTCTCTCTCCTCTAACCTGTCCCTCATATTCCTTGCAGCTATGGGGGTGAATAGGGCATAGGAGGGCTACTTCGTGAGCACCAGGTACCTAAGTTACATACACAGAATCCCTAAAGTTACTTGTGTCATTCTGATCATATTTGAAAACTATGTCCTTCCAATAAAAAGCCCTCTTTAATGGGGTTGAAATGCTGCAATAGGGAACAGCTTTTCAAAGGTGTATAGTATAAACTATATATAGTAACCGCTTGGAGGATGTCTTGAAGCACACTTTGTAGATTCACATAATAGTTTATGCTGTACATGAAATATTCAGGGTCCTTTTTATTCACAAAATCTTGATACAAGGGATTTCTCCATTTGATTTATTAAGTGGACATAATAGGGTGTAGGTCAAGTCATGCATCTGAGGCAGCAAGTATTCATGTATGCCTTGAACACTTGGGTTTTTTTTTAGATCAAGCATATACACAACACAGGAAAATTGTCTTCAGTATGAACATGACCACTAGTTCATCTGGTTGCCTATGAACACTAATTAAAGCTCATTTATTAATTTTAATTATGCTACATGCTGAGACATTAATGAAGCAATCTAAAAATGGTCTTTTAGTAGCTAACACGACCCTTATAAGAACTATGCATATATCAGTGTTAGGTTGTATTTAGCATCTCTGTACAGAATATTTTTGCACTTTCAGTGTGCAGAACCCCATTTTGAAATGTTTATGTGTAGTATCATATTTCTCAAAAATGCATTTTCTTTCTACTATTTTAAGTGGGTTTATTTATTTATGCCTTGGCCTCTCACTTTTTACATTTTTTCTTCTATTTTCACCTTTCTTCCTGTGTTTTTCCTTTTCTTTTGGGTCTCTAAAAGAAAGAAATAGAAAGGACTAAAGAAAAAAAATTAATGGATTAAAGAGAAAGTGAAATATCAAACCTACTTGAAAAATGAGCATTGCAAAACTCAATGCAAAATAAACAAAGGAAAAAAAATACTGTGTGCTCTGTTTTTGAACACTTTACCTAAAAAAAAACAACATGAGAAGGCAGCAATACCAACTATTACTTTCAAGTTTTAATTAACAAGAAATATCTCAATAAACACGCACACGTAAGCTTTTAAATTTTGTTAATTGGAAAAGTAGAGATGCACCTCACTGAATCCAAACAATTATAAAAGTCAGTGAAACTGTAAGTGATAAGAAACTCTGCTGTTTGCAGCTGTGCAAAAATTACTGTCTTAACCCTCTCTGAGGAATTCAGACACCATAAATTTCTAGTGAATTGTTCATAGAATTTTATTCTAAAATCCGCATCTCCCATAGGTAAAAGATTTTACATTGTTTTTTTACTTAGCAAAAGGGCCCTTATTTTTTCCCATCTCAAGAAGGACTTGCATAGGTAAGATGGTCAAGCTTTCTTTACCAGCCCTTGCACTCAGCAGGGTACCTGCTACTGCAATGGAAATTTTTCAGTCATATTTTCCAATATAACCATATTCTTTCTCGTCTTGTAGAAGAGGGTTTATTTCTGCTGACCATGTTGTTGCTAGCTTCCATCAGAGCCAGCTAGTTCAAAGGCACATATAGAGACAGTGACATGTTGTAGAGAATCACTGATAGCAGCTTGCTGGGGCAGAGTCACATGAGTGGCCCTGTGTCATCACACCAACTAACTCTGCATGGCATTCCTGCTAGGCAGAATAACCACCTCTGCTTTTCTAATCCTGCATCCCAGCTGGCAGGCAAATGTCAGATGCTTGCACAGGAGTGCAGAAATTCTGTTTCCAAGAAGATGCATGCATGAGTGTGACCTCAGGTGAAGTCCATAGAAGAATGCCTTGCAGGAGAGGACAATTGCCTTCTGCTAGATACACTGCTTCTGGACTCAGAGGCAGTGATAGCTTCAGATGAACCCATCTGAAAAAGATTTGAAGTGGAAAAAGGAGTCCCTTAGTGCAACAGAGGAAGACAGAGATGACATGTATTGCATATCAGATAAATGTGGTGACATTCAAAGCTCCTTCAGCTCCATGCCAGAAAGGTATATTTTATGCAGTTGTATATGCACTGTCACAACTAAATCAGTACCAAACATCACTGAAGTACAGGCAATAAGGCAGCTTTTCTGTCATGTTACATGACTTGGTATGTGATACAAACAAGTCAGAATTTTTGATCCATATGCAAATTTTCTTAAAGAGCACTTTTCTTTAACAGTAATGAGCGATATGAGTAAAAGTAATTCTGAAACAGACAAAAAAAACCCCCACTTCTGCCTGTTCTTTTGGAGTCAACACAAAGGATTTTTTTAATAATGGGAATTTCTCTAGTGATCCAAATAAGCAAAAATTCAGGCCTTTTGTAAACAGAAATAAATACACCTATATAGCTTGTGATGAATCAGTAGCTGAGATAAATCAGTATTTCTACACTGATTTGCTCTAACAATCTGGCTTTATAATATCAATTGTATTGTGTCCATGCCCAGATGTGTCTGCAGTGCAGCATCTTTGAGGAGAGGAGGGGGCTGCTGTGGTGAACCCAGGTGAAAAAAAGGTTGTCCCTGAAGGGCTGCAGCTCAGGGAAGAGCCAGCTCTGGAGCTGGTTGGAGAACGAAATTGGACAGGCTAGAGAGGTGGACACAAGCCAATCTCATGAGGTTCAACAAGATCAACTGCAAGGTCCAGCATCTGGGTCGAGGAAATCCTAAGCACAGATACAGGCTGGGCAGTGACTGGATGGAGAGCAGCCCTGAGGAGAGGGACTTGGGGGTGCTGGTGGATGAGAAGCTCTACATGAGCCAGCAGTGTGCACTTGCAGCCCAGAAAGCCAACCAGATCCTGGGCTGCATCAGGAGAAATGTGGCCAGCAGGTAGAGGGAGGTGATTCTCCCCCTCTGCTCTGGTGAGACCCCATCTGGAGTACTGTGTCCAGTTTTGGAGCCCCTAATACAAGAGGGATGTAGATATGCTGGAGTATCCAGAGAAGAGCCACAAGGATGAACAGAGGGCTGGAGCACCTCTCCTATGAGGACAGGCTGAAAGAGTTGGGGCTGCTCAGTCTGGAGGAGAGGAGGCTCCCAGGTGACCTTATTGTGGCCTTCCAGTATCTGAAGGGNTTGCCCAGAGGGGTGGTTGGGGCCCCATCCCAGTAGGTGTTTAAGGCCAGGCTGGATGAGGCTCTGTCCAGCCTGATCTAGGGTAGGGTGTCCCTGCCCATGGCAGGGGGATTGGAACTGGGTGATCCTTGTTGTCCCTTCCAACCCTGACTGATTCTATGATTCTAAGAGGTGTGAGGAGGAAGGGGCTGTGATGGAACCCCTGTCTCCTTGCCCTGAACTCCTCAGTGGGAGAAGAGTCAGGAGTGAAGGGGTGAAGGTGAGACTACGACAAACAGTGTGAGCATGTTGCTTTAATGGTTGCCTTTGTTTATGACCACCCAGCTCTTACAGCAGTGCATTTTTAATGACAATTCCTTATTTAGTGGAAGTGTCATTACCTCAACATTTCTCTAGGCTCAGACTTTTTGAACTTGTATTTACCTTTATTTTCATATGTCTTTCTTTCTTTTGACAACTTCTGCACTCATTCCCAAATATTTCAGCATTGAAGAATGGAATAACTCTTTTTGTTTTGTTTGTTTATTCTTTGCTCCAGTGTATGGAATCTGCATGACCAGATGCTGACAGTGGGATCCGAAGGGCTTACTACGTGGAGTGAGGCCAGAAAGCCGCCCTGTGCCATGTACATATAAATTGTAGTGATAATGCAATATAAAATGGTATGATACTGTCAGGAAAAGGTGCTCTGAGACTGTGTATTCACAGTTTTATCAAGTTTATTAGAAAACATAAGCCTAATATTCAGATCATTAAAATATACACATGCTTTGGATGAAATGTAAATAGCAGCATGAGGTAAGTGTAAATATGTATATAAAAGCTCAAAATAGGAGAAAACCAGTGTTGTATGTGATTTTTTTTACATAAAACGAGAAAACTGTGGGGTTTGAAAGTATTTTAGTAATTTTAATAGAGATAAGTTGTTGTCAGTTGTGGTTTGTTATCCATTAAAAAATTATTATTTCAGGTTACAATCACTATTGCAATTAAGCTGCTGAAATAGTTAGAAACATCTACCAAAAGCCATATCAGTCTTTACATAAATATTTGCTTGTTTTTATTTAAACAGAGAGCTATCAGTAGAGCAAAGTAAACCAGAGGACTTACATTTGCCAAGTGCTTCTTTAACACTGGTTTTGAAATACTATGATTGAAAAACCACACAAAGTGATTCTTACATTTCCAAGGGTATTTATAATAATCCTTTGAATATTTTTTCCTGATGCAATTTGGAAACAGTGTTTTGTAATGTATTTGTTCCTTCTTGCTTGCCTCACTCCTCCTTACCAGCCTTTACTTTGAACATAGGCCAGGTTTAATTACCTGTACCTTTCACCATCTATAATAGGAAAAAATGAATATTAGTCTCCACCGTGTTTTTTTGCAGAGTCAACTAAACCTCTTTTCATTGCACCTTGGAGATGTAAGAAGATTGCCATATTGGGTTATGTGATAAAAGCTCATCTGCATGCTTACAAAGGAGTACAGACGGCCAAGAGCAGGAGGGGGACACTCAGTAGCCTGACCTGACTGCATTCCAGAAGCCGTCAGCCTATAAAATCCTCTCCAAAGATGGGGGAAACGAGTGATCTATGTAGTTCAGGTGATAAAGGGTTAAAAAAAGGTTGGTAGCTGTTTCTCAGTAGACTTATTAAATTCCTTTCTAGCAGTTTCATGGGTAAGAGACTCAGCTCTGCAAGCATATGTGTATGGGTTCTGGATGCTATGAACTGAGTTGGAAATAAGGCTAGAGGTCCCATGTCTGGAGAGATGGAAGCGAGTGTAAGCAAGTGAAAGCCACTGGGATGGGACTAGGGAAAAGAGGTTTCTGTGCATCACTTAGAGCAAGTGAGGGTGTGTGAGTGTTTGTGAGTGCCAGCAAAGATAAAGCTGAAGTAGCCAAAGAGTAGGTGGTGTGGTCTGGGAGCCAGAGATGTCTCTAAGGGTGAAACCAAAATGACGTTGGCTATTGGGGTCCAGAGGAATCTTGGGCACCAATGTGTGGGCATGTGTTCTGCTGCAAACAGGAGAAGAACTGTAGTCCTTGTGCTTGTATGTCCAGGTGCCAGCAACTGGAAGCACAGAGATCCAGGGGCAACTGCTTGGGAGACTGTCTGAGCCTAGCTTCTGGAAGGATCCAACATGTACAGATGCATATCTGTATATTTTCAAGAAAGGCCTTTTTTCCATGTGTTTCACAGCTCAAATTTCACAGCAGATAAAGGAGCTAAGAAAAGCCTGACCTTAAATATTCCTGTCAAGTGCAGTGAGAAAAAAAATAATTTATTTTTTATCATGTCTTGAAATCTTCTTGCTAATAAATGGTCAGTGTAATATATAAAACAATGTGTGACCACTGGCTCTTCTGACCTGACCTTTCTCCAACTTTCTTATTCTTTTGCTACTTAACTGAACCATTTTAAGGACTGGTGTGTTGTGGTTTTTTGTTGTTGGTTTTCCCCACACACATTTTCCTCATTCCCTTTCCCTTTGCTTTATTTTTTCTCTTCTACTTTTTTTTTGCCCTTGCTGCTGTGCCATATTTACTTATTTAACTGGGATGAAGTTACTAAGGGAATGACAGTTGCTACGGTACCAATATTATGGTTTTAAGAAACATGTTCATCACTTATAGTTGATTTGATTTCTGTTTTAAAGAATTTCTTATGAGTGCATTTAATATTCAGACCTATGATTTTCTTTTGTTTTCACTTCATTAATTTGAACAGTAATTTCATCCATTTCAGCACTGAACTGCAATAATACACTGTCTGGATACAATATTCTTCTGATAAATCCAATAAAGTAATTTTCCTTCACCAGCTATTTCCCTTACGTGATATGTATTACTGTAAACTAAAATGCACCTGCTGAGCTGGAAGCTAGAAATTGATATAAATATACAGTTTTATTTTTAAAAATTTCCAAGCAAACTAGGGACTTGGTTTGACACTCAGGCCATTATCCAAGACAGAGGGTTCCCATTACTTGTGATTTAGAAACTTTTTAAAAAAATTACTAAACTGTCTTATCTATAAACTACATTGATCAAGTTTTAGGGCTTCAATCTACTCACACTTTCTTTATGTCCTGTCACATGTGTGTGAATGTTTATGTTATTGTATGCTACTCTGAGCAATGTGGACTCAGTATGAAGGAAGTCTGAGAGAACTGGGTTTGTTCAGCCATGAGAAGAGAAGGCTTGGGGAAGATCTCATAACCATGTAATCAAGAGCAGCTACCACAAGGAGGGAGATTCCTTCTTTACAGTCACATGATAAAGACAACGGGTACAATTTGCTACAGAAGAGATTCAGAATGGATGCCAGAAAAAAAAAAAAAATCACCATTTGAACTATTAGACATTGGATAAACTCCCAAGGGAGGTAGTAGATCCCTACTTTACACAGTTTCAAGGCCCAGCTTTACAGCATGCTGGGCCACCTCATTTAAGCTATACTCTTACCCTGAAGGCTGGACTAAGTGATCCCTGAGGTCCCTTCCAACCTGGCGTTCTATGAACCTATGAAAATCACAAGTTAATATACATAGAAAAATAATAATTGGTATTTCATTGACAATAGTGACCTGACAAATGAGAATTGTTCCCTATCTCTCCTATGAAACAACCCTCATGAGCTCCGTTAGCACTCTAGCCCAAGCTATACTGAAATCAGCCAAAACTCATTTTGACCACTGTGTTTCCTTCTTCCCAGGCTCTCCATCACTCCCAACTCTTTTACCTCCTCCTGCTCCCTCACTCTCAGCAGTGCTGGGCAATGGGAGTTGTAGTTGATACCTAATGCTTTGTCTCTGCTGCTCCTTCATTCTCATAGTGTACCTTTGTTTCAATATGGGGTCCTTCCCACAGGATACAATTTTTCATGAACCTCTCCTGTACTTTTCTTTCCCATGGGCTGCAGTTCTTTGAAACCTGTTTCAGCATGGGTCCTTTCCCTGGGGTACAGTCCTTTGGAAATGGACTATTACAGTATGTGCATGCTCTTCTCATAGGCCAAAGGTCCTCCCAGAAAACCTGCATCTGCATGGGTTTCTCTCCAAAATACATAGTTCCTGCTACAAACTTGCTCCTCTGTTGACTCTCCACAAGCTTCTTTCAGGGCAGATCCAACTGCTTCACTACAGGGTCCTCCAGTCTGTAGAGTAGATATCTGCTTCACCATGGTCCTCAGGAAGCAGGAAGACAACCTGCTTCACCATGCAGGGAAATCTGTTCCAGCATCTAAAGGACCTCCTCCTTTCCTTCTTCAATGACCTTGGTGTCTGCAAGGATGTTTCTCTCACATTTTATCACTCCTCTCTCACAGCTGCTGCATGGCATTTTTTTATCCTTTCTTAGATACAAAACAGAAACTACTAACATTACTGATTGGCTTATATTTGATGAGTGACAGGTCCATCTTGGAGCTGTATGGATGTGACTCTGCTTGACATAGGGGCAGTTTTTGGTCTCTTCTCACAGAACCCATCCCTGTAGCCTTCCTTGCTAACAAAACATTGCCATGTAAACCAAATACAAATGTTTCACTTTCTGTATTATTAAGTAAGGACAAGGCTTTTGTGTTTTGTTTCTAAACATTTACGTTATTTGGTGAACTAGCCTTAGGAAAATATAAAATAGTCCTAACTAGTAAATATCAAATAATCTTGGATATTTGTGGAGATTCTTTCATGTCAGAAATTTCAGGTTTTCAGAGCCTCCTACGAACTACACCTTAGAGTTGCTATTTGAACTTCACAGGGCTTGGTTCATAGAGTTTGAAAGACAGGTGGTTTGTACAGATTGGAACTGATTCAGCTTATATCAGAGCAGAGGGAATGAATCTTCAGAGGAATTCCTTACATCAAGGCTCTCCTTATCTCTATAGTCAGGAGGATTTATCTGTGCCCAGCAAAGCACTGAAACCCAAGAAGCCAAGAAGTTCAAGCTGCCTGCCACACAGAAATAACTTCTCTCTCCCATCTGTCATTTAAACATAGACATCAACTGGTCTGTGCTAGCTTTGAAAGAGCCATTATTATTTCTCCAGGTCACTGAGCTGTTGCAGCTTTGGGATGGTCTGGAGACTGATCAACTCTTTTTTTCTGAGCCATTCCGACCACTTTAGAGACAGCCTTAGAGATTGGAGTCATTATCTAAAGCAGGGAAGTGAACAGGAAATTTCTCATCACAAAATGAAAAAGTGGGAAGGCCCCTTCTTCTGGACAGAAACAGAAGCTTCTTGTTTTGAGAGAAAAAGAAGTTTGATGGGGGGAGAAAAAGGCAATTTAGCAAAGGTGTAGACACTGTCCTATTAAAGAGGGCATTTTTCTCAATATTTTTTGGTTGCAGTACTTGAAGGAGCACCAGGGAACAGCAGGTTCTCTGCTGGTGTCTGGTCGTTGTCAGAGCACTAACGCTTGTTATAACTTTCTCAGAGCCTTTCATGTTCCTTATGGCTAAGGACACTTAATTTTTATTTTTTTTTTGCATCCTAAATTTCAAGTTTTACACTGAAAGTGAGAATTTTGAGCTGTTAACAGCTCAGAGGGAAGGACAGTGTATCAAGTTAGGATTACAGCAGATAAGGGAAGTACAGACAAAAAATTAAAATAATTTAAAGAGAATGAGTAAGATTTTCCTCCCCGTCCTGTTTCATCCATCTCTTTCTTCCACCTTATGCTCTCATGCTGAATTTGGCCCCTGATATAAGACAGCATACTTTGACAGAAAAAGAGGCGTTTCAGTTGGTTAGCAGGATGTAGCTGCCTAACGGATCCAACTCTCAATCTCTGAATCCACTTCTGAAGGAGTGGCATTATCCAAAAAGAGGGTAGATGTTTCCATTAGATATGATGAATAAATGGATGGGACATTCCTGAATCTAGTTGCCAAGATAAGAACTAATTATATTTCCTTTACCTAGATTAGTGGTCTCATCTTTTGTCAAATCATAGAGAAATGGACAATTTTGGCTGCCAAGATGGCAATTCTACTTCAGCTGAGTCTTACATATTTCTTTCTGAGAACACTAAAACAAACAAACAAACCAAAAAATAACAAAGACAACTATTAACTTGTTTAAAGTAATTAAAGACAGAAAATTCCTTTCCAGGAAAAAGAAAAATAGTTTTCTTCACAGAAGAAAACTTCTTTTCTAAACAGAAAACAAAGGTCTGAAAATGTGTAAGTACCTAGATTTGCATCCTGCAAGTTAAAAATACATTTAAGAGGTTACTTTCTTCTCTTTTCTACACCAGGGGTATCTGAAACTCCTGCATGGGAAGTGAAGTATGCATAGTGAAGCTATGTGCTTCCTGAAGTGGAGGGTGGAGACTGCCTTAGAGTCCTAAGGAGAACCTTAGCATGGTTCTCATGCCAAAATGGCACTTGTCTGTGCTTAGGCATCAGGATCCCTACACTTCTGAAGTGTACATACTTTATTTTAGTATCTCTCATTCCCCAGATAGGAAATATTGATATGAACATTTCAGGTATTAACAAACTGCAAGCATGAAAAAAGAGTACAAATATTTACCTATTTATTTTTCAGAGAGAGCTGATAATTTTTTTTTTTTAATAATTGCAACATATTAATACTGCACACTTCTTCCTACATTGTTGTTATTCCTTCTACACTATACAATCCACTTTTTAAAATGCTGCTTCTCTGTAATGGAGGGGTAATTAATTGATTGCAAGATGGTATTTTTTTAAATTAATATTGTTTATGAATTTTTGCATTGAGAACCTATACCACCTCGAGCACTAATTTTAATAATAATTAGGTTCTCTTGCAACAGTTATGGAAACATTATACAAATGATAACATAGGACCTAGAGCATTTAGAAATAACTAACAATAATATAAACATTAACTGGACTGGAATAGAAGGTTCTTGAGGTTAATTTAAAACTGTGATTTCTATTAGTTTTCATATTACCCCAAATATCTCTGCGATAAGTCAATCATTAGACATAAACACACTGACAGGATTGAGTGATTTGGCAACTTCACAGAAATCTTTTAGGACAGGTAGATGGACAGGAAGGTGTATACATGATAACACAGGCATCTTTTCCATTCATATCTGTTAGAGATAATTAATGATTTTCAGCAAAGATTTTAAAACCATCTTGGATGTGTAGCAGTGTTTAGTGAATTGCAGTGTAAACTGCTAGAGCGGAGCGAATTTCAGTACCAAAGGTGCACTTCTGGGTTTTTTGGTTGTTATTATTTTATTTAATAAATGCTTTCTGTAAGTAATATAATTTTTCTTTCTTTCCTCCATCCATTGGAAACCCTGGAAAATAGACAATTATTTTACTAGAACAAAACAAAACAAAACAAAAAACCCCAACCAAACAAAACTAGAAACAAAAACAACCAAACCCCAAATCAACCAACCAACCAACCAAAAATCCCAAAAAACAAACAAACGAGAGAGATTTTCAAACATTTGGTATAACACAATGGTAACAATGTGACTGACTATTTGGCTTTTTGTTTGGGCAAATGCATAACTAAACATATAAGCCAAAACAAAACAACAACAAAATCCCCAACCCAAACATCCCACTTTTCAGACAATTCTTACAATTTCCCTATTGAATCCAAGTGACATGCTTGCCTTCCTTACCTTATGCTCCCAAGGTTGTATGTGGCTGTGTTTTTCATCACAAGTACTTATAACAATGCTGCCTACCATCTGTATCACATACTTAAGCAGAATGAAGAAGAGCAATTGAATAATTGTTGATGTACAACAACTGTCTTAATAGACACTCTTTCATGCCTTTGGAAGGAAATTTTGCATGGGCTGCAGGTTTTTAGGCTGCACATTTCTCAGTTCAGAATATCTTTTAATGATTGTAAAAGATAGTTTTCTTACTGCAGTGAAAGAAAAAGAACCTGCAGAAAGTTAAATACAAGGTCTGTTTTAAAAGCTCAGAAGGACAATTATAAAACCAGTCAAAATGTAGCTTATCTAATTTAAGCATCTTTTATTGAACTACATGAATAGTTCTTATGAATGCTGAAATATTGGGCAGCATTGTATTTCTCTTTAGAAAGAAAAAAAAAAAGAATTAAATGGACTCAGTAAAAATTTTTACTCAGATGTGTTTTATTACATCATATCTCAAAATATGTTTTTCTTCAATGAATTATAGAAAAGGAGGGGGAGAAGCACAGGGTTAAGATGCTTGTAGAAATTAAAGTTCACCTTAAAAAATACATATTTTCAGTTACTTGGGGTAGCTTTTTTCTTAAAGAATTGATCAAACTAAAATGAAACTGTATTGAGCAGGTGTTTCAGAGACAGTTTATTAAGGAAAAGGGGAGAACTAAAGAAGGTAGGAATCTTTTCTCGTGGCCTTGACTTATTGTGTATTCAAAGGTCAGTTGGAAGTTGCAAAGAAAATCAATTTGACACATGCTGCTCTGCATGAGAGTTTTTACTGTCAGTGACCTGGAGTGAAAATGCTCCACAAACAGTGCCTGACATCTTCACAGTAATTAACACACACCTTTGATTTTTCTACCCTGCTGTACAGCCTTTCTCTCCTCCCAGCCTCCCCGTGTCTCTCTCACTCTGGCAGGCCCTCACATTCAAATATCTTGCAGCAGTGTAAAACAAAATCTGTGTTATGGATCTGAAAGAAAAGGAGAAAGTGGATCATAGAATCATAGAATGGTTTGGGTTGGAAGGGATCTTAAAGATCATTGATTTCCAACCACTCTTACCATGGAGGGGGACGCCTTCCACTACACCAGGTTGCTCAAAGGCCTAGGCTTGATCATTTTGGAGAAGGATATACCCACAGCTTCTCTGGGCAACCTGTTCCAGTGCCTCACCACCCTCAGTAAAGAATGTCTTCCTTACAAATAATCCAAGTCTGTCTTCTTTAAATTTAAAGCCATTACTGCTTGTCCTATCACTACAAGCCCATGTATAAAGTCCTTCTCCAGGCAGTTTGAGGCCCTCCTTTAGGTGCTAGAAGGCTGCTATAGGGTATCCTCAAAGCCTTCTCTCCTCCAGGCTGAACAATTGCAACCCAATCTTTTTTTCATAGGAGAAGTGCTCCAGTCCTGTGATCATTTTGTGGCCCTTCTCTGCACTCACTCCACCAGGCCCATGTCTTTATATTGAGGGCTGAACACTGTACTCCAGATGGGTGTCTCATAAGAACAGAGTAGAAGGGACAGAGTCACCTTCTGGTGATAATTCTTCTGATTCAGCCCAGGATATAATTGGTTTTCTGGGCTGTGAGTACAAGTTGTTGGATCATGTTGAGCTTCTTGTTAACCATCACCTCACATCCTTCCCCTTAGGGCTGCTCCCAGTCTCTCTGCCCAGGCTGTATTTGTGATTGGGGCACAATGACATGGAGGAGATGGTCCTCCAGCACACAGTGTGGTGTAAGAAACAGTAGGACATTAGCTATCCCTGATGCAAAGGCATATAGAACTTCTGGTTCCCACTCTCCTGACATCAGGGATATGTTTCTGAAAAAGATCTTTCACATATCTTCACTGGAATTTTAGAATGAAGTTTTTTTTTTTTTTTTTAATGACATGAAGCTACTGGTTTTATGTTTTTTGTTTTTTGGTTTTTTCTCATAAGTCAATAAAATGTCTAATAAAAACGTTTTTTAGAAGTGAACGGTGTGCTACAATAAATCAGCTAGTATCTCCACCTGTACCAGATGAATACAGAGCACTTGAAAGTGTCTTAGAAGGCTTCTCCTTCTATAAATAGGAAGAAATATATATTTTTGCAATGGTAAGAATCCCACTAATATTTTGCCTAGGAAGCTGTGATTCTTGAAGTGGAGGAGACATGCTGGGATTGTGAGAACTGAGAAGGAATGAAATGAGGTAATAAACTGATCATTTAGTCAGGGGTGGAATTAATGAAGCTTGATTACTAATGCTTCTCCTCTGTGTGGATTCTGTGGTGTCTGGAAATAATGTTCTTAGCCTTTTCATCGGTGGGAAATTTTCTTCTCTCCTCAATCACCTGCTTTCATGGGCATTGTGTGGTATAGATTGAGCCATTAATCCATAAACTTTCACTGAAGTTGGATAACAAAGTGAAATGTTGCTTTTGGAATGAAGCAAAAAATAGAAATACTGATTGATGTGAAAACATACAAGTACTTTTTTACACCCTTCATGCTCAATACTTTTACACCCTTCATGCTCATCCAACGATAGTGTTCATGTGAAACCGATCATAAGGAAATATCCTTTTAATAAGTTTTTAAAAATGTATTTCATTGTTGTTAATGACAACTATTTCCATAATGTTTTAACATTGTGCATAAAGAATATTTAGGATGACACTGATATAGTATATTCAAAGGGTAGATGGGAAGTTTAGTTTCATTGCATTCACATCAAATGCAAGATCAAAGGACATGCTTGATTCTAGAGCACTTCTGAATTACTTCACTACAAATAGACAACTGATTTATTTCCTAATTAGCCATGCTTGTTTTCCAGTTTTGTATTCAGAAGTTTTGGTAAGCAACAGGAATACTGGATATGGGAGATGGCAGAGAGATTAAACATGCTGGGAGTAATCACTTAGTTATTATCACTAGGGATTGATTTGAATTACAAGAAAGTGTTATCTAGACTAAGTTACATATCTCATGTCAGTTTGGGTTCAGGAGAAAGATGTGTTTATTCTCATCAAACTACAGTCTGAAAATAAATTACATGTGCAAAGAATACATTGAAAGTTTTGCATCTAGTAGTGCAACAAATATAGGGAATTACTGATAGGATACTGATCATCAAAGTGAAAACTGTACTTGTTAAGGAGAAGTCATACACACAGTAAATGTAAGAGCAGAGGTCTGATAAAATACCGAATTGCCCTTAGGTACACTAAATGTGCAAAATGAGCTCATTATACTTGTGTTTTCTCTAGACTGAAGACTTTCTCAGCTTCATCAATGTAGTGTAGGTTGATCCCTTCAAAAATTCTTCATTTTTTTAATGGAAATTGTGGTTTGTTTTGGACACTCCCTCCTGGCAGCCCTTGACTTTACAGAGAGCTCTGCTTCTTGTCTGTAGGAACAGCCAAAGAGCTAACACAGAAACAACCTTAGAGACTTTCCCCAAAAGTGACTCTAGCAGCAGCAGAGCCTACAGCAATCCTTGCCACCTCACTTCACTTACTGTCTTTATTTACCAAGCAAACAGATTACAAATCTCAAGATGTCATACCTCTCCATACAGAAAAAAGAAAACTTACCCCTTGAGAGGCAGCAGGATTCTCAAAGAAAAACTTCTGACACAGCCTTACACCCAAACAAGGTGGGATTTTTTTCGTCATTTTGCACTGTGAGTCAATGTAATATTTGTGTATTGACTGTAAGGACACAAACAAACAAAAAAAATTATTTCAGAGCATTTTTGGGGCTCCTCCTTCAGAGAATTACAGCTGCCCATGATTTAATTTGATTTATGGTGTTTTGGTTTGTTTGTTGTTTTTTTTTTTAACTTGAGCATTTCGATCCTTTTCATGGAAATGTTTCTTAGAGCACCACAGTAAAGTCACATTTTTTTCTCTCAGTGTTCTGCTTTGTGGAGAGATCAGGGTTAACCCACAGCTCATATAATCTGTAGGATCCTTCTTGGTCTCCAAGCACCCAGCTGACTCTGCATGTATTTGTCCAAATATTGATCTTCTCCCTTTCCTATACACTGCCTGGGGAAGAAGGAATGTGTGATTTGTTGTTCCTTGTAATTAAACAATTATTAATGTTGTTATTAAGATGTTTTCTTTGAAGAATATTAATAAAACATATAAAAAGAAAGTCTTTAAAATAGATTTGTTTATGAAATTTGGAAAACTCACTTTTTCAAGGAAAATCTTTTGCTTCTGATACTCTGTGCCTCTGCGTGCATGCCAAAGATAAGACTGCACATTTTAGAGAGCAGAGTATCAGTAATCAAGACCTGTCATGCAGATCTGCTGGGAGAATTTTGCCTTTATTGTCTTTTCCTTAACAAGCTGGTACCTACTTCATGTCAGTGGGATTCATTTGATGTGATATAATGAGAGATGCCATTGTGCCAGTCTTGTGCGAAGTGAAAAATGGGTCAGAAAAGTTTACCAAGGATCATGCTAATGAGTTCAGAGCCTGAGATGTATCAAAAAAGTCTCCTCTCAAACGTTGCTGTTAAACAAGCAGCTTTATTCTTCTGCCAATTTTATAGCCTCCTACTCAGCGTTCACTTGATTTAAAAAAGGATACCTAGTTCAGTATAGTCTCCTGTAAATTCCCAGGGATTAGATGAAAGAGCAATACATTTTACCTACAATGAAAGAAAGTGAAGGTTAGTTCTGAGTAAGGACTACAGCTCTAGGTAGGGGTGTTTCGGGTTTTTTTTTGTTGTTGTTTTGATTTGTTTAAAAATTTGTGATCATGCAAGAGACTGGTAGTTCACAGTATTTTACAGCTCCCTGACTGAGCTATTCTTATTTACACTTTTTGTGTCATCCAAAGATTTTCTGTGCAGTATTTCTAAAGAAATGCATCCAAAGAGAACAGAAAATCTTTGAAACCTCATTTTCTTTTATTACATGCCTGGACTGTTCGTGTGTCCGTGTGCATGTGTTTTCAACCTTCCAATTATTGAACATTTAAATTATATTTAAGCCAATCTTTCTCATTCTGCTTCTCTGTCACAGGGGGAAAATGGTGGTTACAGGTGTATCTTTACTTAAAATAAAAATTAAAATTATAAGATATTATAACAAAAAGTCTCAATGTAAAATTACAAATATGAGTGACAAGGTCTTCAGGACAGAAGACTTTGCAGAGAAGATCTGTGCTGCCATTAGGTATCTGACTGCCTAAAAACCTCAGGATGTGACACTAGCAGAAGAACCTTTTTACTACATGGCTTGAATTGATTTTGCATTATTAACTGATCAGTATCTGTTTCATTCCATCTTTTTCTCTCTTTGATGCACATACAGGATTCACTTACCCATTTTGGTAGTATTTGCGTGCTACACATATATATATATAAAACCTATTATGTATCTATCTTGTCAAAATCTGTCATCAAAATATTATTCCTATGTTGCAGGTAGGGAAAGAACTCACAAACTGTGGAATTTATCTCACCTAATTTAGACCCTTGCAATGAAGCTCTCTCCATCAGAGTTGGTCTCTCTGGTAAGATGAAAGGATTCCTACACTAGAAATTATTATGTATTTCCATTCACCCTAAAAGACAGCTTAGATACAGATGTCTGCAAAGTGAACATGTGATGTATCCTATCCTAACAGAATGAGAAATCTTCCCAAAATAACATTTGTATTCTATGGATATTTCTACACACACACACACTAGTTCTCACTGTAGGCTAATGTACTTTGCTCAGAACTTCTATAATAAGCTGCTACTCATTTCTGAAAATAGAGCTGAGATCTGCAGCCACACTGCCAATGCCTTAACAGCAGTCTATCTATGCTTTCAGCACCAGCAAGGATGAAATCCTGGTGTTCAAGTCCAAAGTTTTGATGGTCACATCTTTTTCCCATGTAAATTGGTATCACAATGGAACTAGTGGTAGTGGGAAATTTTTGGGGTAGTTTACCCAAGAGACAGAACTGCATTTTTCAGACATTTACAGATCCTTTGCTCACCGACAAGGTTATGAAGTTTTGCATTTCACCCTGCAGTGAAAAGAAGCTGGAGTACTACTGTCTGTGTTTTTACAGATCAGTACAGGAAAACCTCTGTGTATGAGATTTCTCTTCTGAGCTACTCTTTAGGAAACTAACCTTCAGTAGAACGTTAACATGTTAGCATTGAGTGCTGAAAATAAATTTCTCACACCTAATGCTTGCACAGAGTATTTTCCAGCCACAGAAAAAGACATGTCTTTAGGGTAAATTTTGCAGGCTAAATCTTCTCTATCATAATGTCAAAAAGTAATCAGTTTATAATTGCAGTATATTCTTTATTGACAATAATAACCTGCCCACATTAGACAGGGTGAGACAATAAAAGAGATTAAGAACCTATTTTTTGACGTTCCTTGTTTCTTGCCTTATAGCACCAGTAATATAATTTATTCTTTGTTTTGGTCCATAAAGACTTGTGTCTACTATAAAGAATACCCAGACTGATATTTCATCAGGAAGCTTGGGGGAGAAAAACCAGTAGCAATATCCTCAAATCACTCAAAATCTCAATGTTCATTAGAAGCAACTTGATTATTCTATCTGCATTAGAGAAATTTGAGTCTTTATTTAGGGGAAAAAAAAAAACAACCCATAAAACAAAACCCGTCATTCATTACCTTCTACATAAATAATTTGCCCTCTCCTGCAACCGATCCCTTTGGGGGTCCTTGTTTTAGATGATCTAATTCTACCAATATAAAGGTGTCAGTACTGTGCTGTAAACTGTGTCTTTATCAATCACTGTTAGAGAATACATACAGCTCTGTGACTACGGGCAGCTGTGAGAGGCTGCACTATGACAAGCTGAATATCAAGACCTCCAGCATGTGCTTTACTCTGAAATATACATTTTATCCAATACTAAATTCAAGGGCAAGTGGCATACACATGGTTAAAGGACAGGTTCCATATCAACAGAAGGAAGTATCAAAGCAACCAGTGTAGTTTGATTGCATCCAAGACTATAATCCTATCAGATCTCATGAAACAGAGATTATGGGATCAACCCAGTACCTAGGAGGAACAGCCTTGAGGGAAAATCACTGGAGAATGTTGTCCATGAGGATAATTTTCTCTATACTTTTTTTTTTTTTTTTGTAAAAATGTAAAGTTTGTAAAAATCTAGAGGTTTTGTTTTGTTTTGTTTTGTTTTAATATAACGTTTGTTACTGGTCTTGTGACTAAAGAAGTTCACCATTTACCTTTCCCTCTCATTCTCCACCTCATATAGAATCATTGTTCTTACAACTTACACCATTGCAAATATTCTCACCTAGTGATCCAATAACTTCAAATTTCAGTGAGTTTTCTTATTTCAACATATTCCTTATAATTTCTTTTAAAATTCATCTGCTGTGAAGACAAGGGTGTTTTTTTCCCCTGTTTTTCACTGTGAAATATATTTGCATCAGCATCTATTTACCCATGAAATATAATATGAGTAAAAAGAGATACATTTAAATTTGAATTATCGTCACATGTTAGCGTATCAACATATTCTTACTCAGAAAGAAGAGATATTTTGAAATAATAGAATTATTTCATAATAACAGCACCCATATACAATGTTGTCTAGAATTTTTCATCCAAAATGTCTATGACTATAGATAAACCTCAGCTTCTGGCATGCCAAAACTTCACAAGATAAAAAGAATGATAAAGATTGAAGCTAGCTGAACCAGGAATATCAACTACTGAAAGCTCTTTGGTTTTGTGCAACCTTCCTCCTTGTCCTGGTCAGCTGCTGCTGCTGATATCAGTTGAGTTCTTGACTTCCTCTTGAGACAGGATGAATTCAAGCCATTCTGTAAATTATAGCAAGACATTTATTTGTCCTATTTTGAGCTCCTAAAGTATAGAAGCATTAGCTCATAAATTTGGTTCCTTGATAAGGATCCATGTCTACCACTGACTAGTGTTGTTTCATGTCTAACAGACACTTGAAAACATACAACTTACATGTCAAGATGTAAGAAACAGCTTCTTCATGTAGGTCTTAGCTTGGTTTACATTAGAATATTTGGCAACAAAGACATACAAGGAAAGGTGTGAGGAAAGGCTGAGGGTCCTGGGGCTATTCAGCCATGAGAGAAGGCTCAGAGGCAAACTTATTAATGTATATAAGTGCCTGAACAGAGAGTTCAAAGAGGACAGAGCCAAACTCCTTTCTGTAGAACCCAATGAGAGGACCAGGGGCAAGAGTTGTAAACAAAAACACAGGAGGTTCCTTATGAGCATCAGGAAAACTTTTTTACTTTGAGGGGATCGAGCAGTGGCACAGGTTACTCAGTGAAGTTTTGGACTCTCCATCCTTTGAGATATTAGGAAACTGCCTGGACATGTCCCTGGAGAACCAGGTCTAGGTATGCCTTGCTTGAGCAGAGGAGCTGGACAAGATGACCTCCATGGTCCATTCTAACCTTAACAATTCTGTATTCTACAATATGCTGGGCTTCCCAGAATCCTAGAAGTAATTAAGCTGCAGGATTTCTTTCCCCACTAACAGTGGTGATTTGCATTTCTAAAGACTTTCAGACTTTCTTGTGATCCCTGCAGTAGAATATCTCTTACCTTGGTGGAAAGGTGTGTAAAGGAAGAGAAAGATATCTGCATACAAAAATGCCACGTATTTGCATTTATGCAAAAGTCAAGACCAATCTTGCTCCTGACATAGCCATGGAGAGAACATTTCAGGCTCTTTTCTTCCGCCCTGTTCTAGCCATGTCATGCCATTGGTAGAAATTGCCATTCATATCATACCTGCTCCACTCAGAAAAGTTAACAATCCTCCTGACCCACTGGCTGAGAGGTTCCTTGCTCCTGATTCAGTGCAGTTCAGTATAAAGTTTACAGATGAGTTTAAAAATAGCATAGCTATGTTAGCTCATGGAGGGTGAGGCAATTTTGGTGGCTACACTTCAAACGCATTAAAAAAAAAAAATCAAGGGGCCATGTTGATAGGGAGGAAATGACAAGAAACCACAGAAAGCTGTTGTGAAAGGCTTTTCTCTGGCACAGTTGCACCTGCAAAAAAAGTCTTTCAGTAATTAGAATAGCATCTTAGTAGTTAACACCTACCGTGTTCTCACCTCTATTAACAAAATTTAGAGAAATGTGAGGGAAGAAGATGATCTATTTGTTTTTCCTCAAACTACTGTTCAAATTTCACATGATCTTTAATTAAGGAAGAGAGAAAGGGAGGGAGG